>OMKP01079199.1:0-12029 GCA_900302375.1 Bathygadus melanobranchus
TGTATGCGTGTGTGTGTGTGTGTGTGTGTGTGTGTGGGCGGCAGTAGCTCAGGAGGTAGAGCGGTTGTCTGGCTCCCCCTAGCTAAGTGTCGAGGTGTCCCTGAACAAGACACCTAACTCTAACTGCACTGGTTGTTGCCTTGCATGGTTGGGTTAGGGTTAGGGTTTGTGTGTGCGTGTACGTGCGTGCATGATGAATGTATGTAGGTAGGTAGGTAGGTAGGTATACATGTATCTATGTATGTCCTTCGATTTTCTTGACAGTTTTTCGGATGAGCGGTTCTCCTGAAAGCTGCGTGCACTGGCTGGTGTATTGCCGATGACCCAGAGTGTGACGTTTTCTCGAGTGTGAAGTTTTCTCGCGGTTCTCGGGAAAGCTGCAAGCAGCAATACCGGAGGCCACGCAATCGGCCCGTTCCGAACGGGCATATGAATTGTTCTATAAAATGAGAATCTTCGTTTATTTCAGCTGTGCATGGGCTGTTCGCTGCTGCTGCTGCGCAAATAACACAATCTGTGGGTTATTGTGAATACACATTTATTTGCCGATAGACAATTGATGGATGTGATATGACCTCCTTGTGACCGTTGCACTAGTACTAAGCATGCACAACATGACGAGCAGCTGGCCGCGATGGTAATCCTCCCAAATCGCTTCAGATAGGCGTCATTTCAATAAAGCAGGCAACTATAGCGATATATTTGACATACACGCGTTGAAGGTGAGACTCACGCAAATGACCCTCTTCATACACTCTCCACACCTCCTATGTGGCCGCGAACTGAAAACATTTCGGACAGACTCCAATACTGCTCTCCATCGGAGGCTTCGACTTCGAAAAACAATCTGACAAGTGTGTATTACACTACTAGCACTACTACTACTACTACAGTACATGTTGGTCGATCTAGTTTAGAGTAGGTGACGTTATGTAACATGCCCGATTTGCATATGGGCGGTTACCTCGCAAATGCAAGCATTGGTTATCCATTGATGGAAAGCTGTGCGCACACACACACACATTGGTATTGTTAATATATTTATTAGTAGTAGGCTACATTTAAGTGTACCCGACTACTCTTTTGAATGTGTGTGTGACAGTGTGTGTGTGTGTGACAGACAGACACATACACACACACACACACACACACACTCTATCTCTTTCTCTCTCTCTCTCTTTCTGACCTGGAAAATAAATATGATTATTATAACTAATCAGCGTGTTCTGACTTCCCATTATGCATTCAGAGCTGTAATATGCAGCTCACAAGTCTAACAATAATCTATAGAGATAATGAAATGGAAGGGCTAAGCACATATCTACATTGAGCCAAAGACACGGAAAGCAATCATTACTAATGGTTGTAATCTTCATAGTGGTTCGTTTAGTCCATAAGCTTCTGTGTGGCCCCAATGGTTGCATGGTACTATTGCTTAAATAAATTAATACAATTAGATGTATCAACTCTTCCGATGAGCTGTTGTTATTGTAAGGTAAAGGAATAGGATAAAGCTTGGACAATTAAAATGGCATTTTTATCATATCAAATGTTCCTGGTAGTTACGTCTCTATAACGGTCACTCCTCCAGTCTTTTAGGACGCGGGTTGCAATGACAGCATTTCAACACTAGGCGTCAGTAACGTCGAATATGCCATTGATTGACCTCACAAACATGGCGTCGCCCGTCGCCAAGTTTCTTTCCGTTTCTAGAAAAGTGGGCAGTTATCTGTTAAATTCTGTTTTCATTACTCATGCTGTGTCGCATGTCCCCAAAATGGAATCGGAGAGATCAGCAAAGGTAAGGACAGATCATTTCCATTTCAAAACAATTGATGGCACGCCGTGTCATTACATTATCGAAACTATAAAACAAAAACAGCACATAACGAGATATTTGTCTACTCAATGCGCAGATGTTTAGTGTTGATATTGAAACACGCGATTGCGCCTATGTTGCGCTATCTCCCCAATCCATTGATGATGATGTAGCGTTGTGTGGGTTATATTCCTCTTCCTCTTGGTTTGTGGTCATGTTGGTTGTCCAGTTGGAGTTTGCTGTCCAGATGACGTGCGAGAGCTGTGCGCGTCAGGTTCGAGGCGTACTGGAGGGCAACCCAGGTACAGTACCCAGTACAGAAAGTACTAGGAGGACGCCCGCAACTCCCTGCGTGCAGTGCCCCGTTCATGAAATTATAAGTCGCATCTGCCTATATTTAATGCAGATCAACGCACTATTATGGCACCTCTGCGGGCAGCCTTTGGTTTCCCAAAAATCAACGTGTGTCAATGTGTGAGCAACTTGCTGTCAATAAAGTCTGTGATGCGACGCTTCAGACTCTCATTTTTGAACGGTTTATTGACAGTTGCTCATACATGGCATCATACACACAAAGAGAATGGCCCAGGCTGCCCCTAGAGGTGCAATGTTGGTGAGTTAATCGCCATTACATACAAGCAGATAATACTTATATTTTCATGAATAGAGCACTCCACCGAGGGAAAAACGTTCTTAGTCGCTTGTGGTTACCGGCCAGCTACCCCACTGGTGTGTTGACCTAAGATTTGTCCCCAATAAAAATTTGTTATGTAATATGGTGTGTGTGTGTGTGCAGGAGTGCAGTCGGTCAGTATAGATGTAGGGATGGAGCAGGTGCTGGTGGAGGCCACCCTGACCAGCGCGGAGGTCCTGGCTCTAATCGAGAGCAGCGGACGCCGGGCTGTACTGAAGGGCACTGGAGGTGCTGAACAAGGTGAACGACAGTGGGTGGGTGTATGTACTGTGTATGTACTGTGTATGTACTTGTTTGTTGAGTTGAGTGTTGATCTCCTCATCAGACCTAGGCTCGGCCGTAGCCATGCTGGCCGGGGCGGGTCCCGTCCAGGGTGTGGTCCGCTTCCTCCAGCTGTCGGAGGATCGCTGCCTGATCGACGGGACCCTCGACGGCCTGGCACCCGGACCCCACGGCCTGCATGTCCACACGCTGGGGGACCTCACCTCGGAATGTCATAGGTAGGGTTAAACACGACAACATGGCAGCTACCAAACGCACACATGCACGCTGGCAGATGTCACATTCAGCCACTTTATCGCAGTAGTTAGTTAGCTAGCTAGCTTAGCCTAGCGTCACTGTGCCACCCAAGCTGGAGGATGCGACTTGCTTGGCGCCCTCCTCTGTATGCGCGCATTCACTCACTCATTTCACTATCTGTTTTTATAACGACTACATTATATCATTGGTATGGGTTTAATTGAAAGCAAAACTCAAGCCGCTGTCCTAATTGTAACCCCGCTAGTATATGATGACTCCTCTCCTGCCATTAATCTCGTACTGCGCCAGTTTGGGGGAGCATTTTTATCTGGACATAAAGGTCCGTGTCAGCTGACGGTAGCGTGTGATGAACGGCGAAGCCGCGCCGTTTGTCAGCCATTTTGTGACATCCCATTTTTCTCACGCAAATCTTGTGTCGTGTACGCGCGTGAAGGCGAGGTAATTGCTTCCGTGCGGTTGATAGATGGGAAGAAGCGTAATTTGTTGTTTTTACTTTTGCCGGCGATGACGCAGCATTTTAAAAGTGTCAACATTTACGCTTTGACAGACGGATGAAACTACAGTTGGAGCGGAAAGGGGGCGAGGGGGCGGTGTGGTGTGAACACCGCACTACGGCCAGTTAAGGTGTTCCTAGCTGTTAAGCTGCCTTCGCATGATAAGAAATGTGCTGTTCGCTCGCCGCGAGGTAATGTCATCGCGTTGGGCGTTAGCTCACGCGCGCCCCAACTTGCACGGCTCAGGCGTCACCGCGTGTTCTGGCTGATTGACGTGATGTCCTTTGACGTTTTTGACATCGGATTTAAAATGCAATCCAAAATAGGCAAACGAGAGATTTACCAGTAAACGGACTGCATTTATATCGCTGTTCAGACCTGTGACCACTCACAGCAATACACCCGTCAAGTGTGAAATTGAAGGGTTGTGGAGGAAGTCGAAGGACAGCAGTCCTAGCAGTGTTGGTGCTCCACGCCACATAAAGTGGCTTTCCAGGGCTCCAGATATGAATAAGCCAGTTTATTGCAGTTTGTAGTTGGAATGTAGACAGAGCAGCTTCTAGCATGCCAGCGCTCTCCCTGAGTGTGTGTGTGTGGTGATGGCTGGTTTAACCTGTGGGCATTGATTAGCCACTTCACCACAGATGTGCAGACTCACCCAGCCCCCAGACTAATCAGCCTGACTTGGGCCATTTCAGCCACCAACCACACACACTCCACAGATACACACACACACACACCACTTCCATTATACTTAGATTATAGAAAACAACAATCACTGATATATTGTCGTCGACGATGTCTGTGAACATGTATTCATCCGGCTGTGTTTGTTGTATTTACAGCTGTGGCGATCACTATAATCCATTTGGCAGACAACATGGAGGACCGGAGGACTCTGAAAGGGTACAACGCCTGACTCAGAGCGGTTGAAATGTGTACTGCTGTTATCGTTGGTGGCTGTAATGTTTCCACACACACAAAAGAAAGGAAAAGAGAGGAAGAAGATAGGAAACAATAGTACAACGATGACTAAGTAATACCGACCAATAGGGAATTCATAAGTAAGAGAATAATGGACTGAAGTAAATGGATAGTGTGAGCCTCACCTGGCCCGAGTCAGGCTGATTAGTCTGGGGCTGGGTGAGGCTGCACACCGGTGGTGTAGTGACTAATCAATGCCCACAGGTTACACAAATCACCACACACACACACACACACTTATTTTAGTTTTTCACATTCGCTACTAAGACTCTTCTCGCTGATGACAGAGATACCATGTGATACAAACGTCAGTATCGTATTGGCTCACAAGTCTCGTTAGAGGCGGAACCCAAGAGTCATACATCTTTCACAGAGATAAACAAAACGTTTATTTTGGACCCGTCGCCATTTTAAAATGATTCATTCACAATCATAATTTTTATTTAAGGAAAACTTAAATGTCCAGCTCTGTGGATTATGTTTTTTAAATGATTTGTCTGCATAAAATGTATACAGTATAACCTTTTAAAGGGACTGTGGAGGATATTTACATGCATATGGTGCTTGAAATTTTATTAAATATATGAACAGATTGTAACTGCACTTAAAAAAATGACTCCACTGCATAGAATTGATTTCTATTATATTTGAACCAAGTCGGTTTGGCTAGAAAAAGGAAGGAAGTGACTGCCGTTCACTTGCCGGCCAAAGGGGGCAGTAATGAGAAGGAATTTCAGATTCTTACACATAGTACCTTTTAAACTGTACGTTTTACTCGTATGTTTTTTTTTTTTAAAGATTGCTGCTCTGTGTTGTACAGCATGTTGGAGATCTGGGGAACATCATCGCTGGGCCCGATGGGAGGGCGTCATTTAGACTGGAAGATCGTCAAATAAAGGTAACACACACACACGCACACATTTGCTGTTATGTCTTGCTTTCAGTCAATGTCCTTAATGTTTGTTTGACAACCCCTTTGTGTAATGGCAGTAGCACTGTCCAATCATTTTCTTTTCGAAGTAAGAGCCGCACATTCTAAACCGTTAGTCTGGTAGGTTACACGATATCAGGAATAAAGGTTTTACAGCATTTGGAAGCCATTAAAGATGATCCGAAACACAAACTGTGTCAACAGCAGCTGTCGTATCACCACTCGCGCTGGTGAAAATGATTCTCTCTGTACTCTGTCGTGCGTTTTTGCTGTTATGCTAAATTGAACGGTACCACATTCGTCCTATACGCTGAAAGGCATCATTCACACGTAGGCAAACAAATAGGCTTTAAAATGTGTAATCGGTCCAACGCTTCTACATTGTCTTTATCGATGGGGGTTTTGTCTTGATGGGATGTGAATACCGTGATCAGTAATCAGACTGAACGGAGCTCGCCGTCTCCAGAGAGACCGGCCACTGTTTGATTCCCTAGATATAGTATAGCTTAGTGTAGCTATATTAGCCTGTATTATAGTATATTAGGCTCTAGTTGCCTATGTTCTCTCACAAATCGAATGCAGATGCTGACATGAACGGACTCGCACATTGTCATCATATTGTGACGTTAGTTTGTTTGTAGAGGTGGTCGGTCATTTACATTTACATTTACATTTAGGGCATTTGGCAGACGCTTTTATCCAAAATGACTGACAATGAGTACATTTGTCGAAAGAGGAAAACAACAATATATCGCTGATGGTACAGTAAGATTAGAATAGAACAAGTTACAAGCACTCCTGATTGCCAGGTCAGTAGAAGAAATAACAAGCTTATAACTGCTAGGTTGACCCCTTACTGTACAACAGCAAGGTAGCCAGGATACGATGCTACGCAATGCTAAGTACTATTTCAAGTTCCAGGACATACTAGCATACAGGATCCTACAAAATACAGACATAGTGTTAGGGATCCAGGAGGGGGATGGGATTGAAGGTGTAGGTGGGAGAGGTTTGGGGAGGAGAGGTGGGTAAGAAGGGAAGTTATTCAGAGTCCAGGTGAAAAGCATCAAAACCACATGAAAGTCCCACAAAAGTAGACATCATTGGGCAGCGTATATTAAAAAATATAGGATATATGAGTCAACGATGGCAGGCGATGACGCTGGCCTGACGAATCAGATTTGACCTTGCAAGACCTTAGTGGAGAACACTATGTGACATTTATTTTGAGTGTATGACGTCCACATTATTATCCATTCATTTCTAAACCTTCTCATCGCTTGTGTTAAAACGACCACTCGCTAGACCGACCCTTACATGACTCGTCCACCTCTGCAATCTCTCCCCGTTGCAGGTGTGGGACGTGATTGGTCGATCGTTGGTGGTGGACGCAGGGGAGGACGACCTGGGCAAAGGAGGCCACGCCCTCTCCAAGGAAACGGGCAACTCTGGCGAAAGGTAGGTGACGAACGTAGGCTACGCCGCCACCAAGAGGGCTGCCTCAAAAGCAAGTGCAATCAATGCATTGTCAGTAGTCAAAATACCAGCTTATGAGCTCCACGATGAAGCAGAACACATTACATAACGACCAGTAAACACAGCAGGTCAATGCAAGGCTAAGCTTTGCATTGTCAAGACTTTCACTACCCCCTCTCAACTTCAGGAGGCCACGTTCTGTAAATTGTACATTTCTACATTTAATTAATGAATCAAATGTATTACATGTATAACAGACTTTATTATTATTTGTGAAAGCTAGCGAGACATTTGGCTGTATGCTATCATACAATATACAACACGGACAATCACGGACGATTGTCCCATCGTGCATTCTAGAACACTCAAAGGCATTTTTTCGGTGCTGGATTTCATTCGCGTACCCCTCGCTTCATGGGTAAAACTCAAAGTCCCAAACCGAAAATAGAAACCATGAATGGTTTCTATTTAGTATGCAGCTGTCGTTACATTAACGTGCTGTTTCTTTTAACAGACTTTTCTACTTCTTTATTTCACTGTATTTATTGCTTATTGTTAGCCCCAACAGACCAAGCCAAATTCCTTGTGATGTGAAAATTACTTTGCAATAAACCTATTTCTGATTCTGATCACTGAGGCTAGTAAGTCCACGCTCAAAGAATGAAAGGGCTATCCAATGAATGTCGAAACCTAGATGCATCGGCCATAGCTCCTTGCTACCAGAACAGACCAGATCAGCCAGGGTAACAGTGACTACCAGTCCGTTTCCTCTTCGAACAAGGCCATGTCTTGGCAGCTGTATGGAGATGGCCGCTCCCCAAGCCCACAAAGCCAAAGTTCATTCTGGATTTACGATGCTGCTGTGTGTGTCTTCTTACTAAATTACTCATTTCTTGCCATAGGAACATTGCAAAGATTTCATATGCAGTGATTCTGAGACAGAGTTGTTGTCATATGGGAATTAAAGTAATATCTGATCCTTGTGGTTGATCCTACTACTGATCCTCACAGGGTAGGCAGTAGGAGCAATTTGGGACACCACCCAGTGTTGCGCATTAGTTAGTTCTAAGTTCTTTGCTAGTGTCTGCCTCTATTAACACTGTAGCGACCTCTAGACAGTAATGCGGTAGTTAGTGACATTTTCCTACCGAGATTAACTGTCTAAACTGGCAGGTTCTGGGTTCGAACCTCAATGTCCCCAGTCTAACCCGTCGGACGTGTTTGAGCAAGATGCCCTAACCGCTACCTGCTCCTAAATGACATGTATCTGTAAAGTAAAACTAGCCAGTCTTGCTTAGAATGAAAGTGTTTGCTAAATGACAACACAGTAAATAGTAAAACTGTCCACATGCCATTCTCTGAACTTCTCGCCTTTGTTGCTATTGCGGTTGTTATCAGGCTGGCGTGCGGGATCATCGCTCGCTCGGCGGGACTCTTCCAGAACGCCAAGCAGATCTGCACATGTGACGGCGTGACTCTGTGGGAGGAGCGAGACCGCCCCATCGCCGGGAAGGGACGCAGCAAGGAGACCCCCACCGCCAACCTCTGAGGCCTTCAAGCGTCACGCACACTCGTTCCGTTGTGTGTTTTGTTGTTCTGTTTGGGAGGCTGTTTGTGGTAGAGTTAGAAACTTTATTGACAGCCATATCAATGATTTTAAAACAAACAAACAAAAAAGACACAAAAAGGGTGAGAACTTGAGGGATGTTCTTCATATTTAGCTTAATCACTTTTAATTCCATGCTAAATATCACATTTTGACCATGGTATTGGACCAGTGAAGAATTTTGGGGATTTGTATTCAATACATGTTTACCATAGTCTATAACCAATTTGTGGCTTGATAAAGTTGTATATGTTTATACATCTCATGCTACTGATTTTGAGCCATATGCTGCTAGATTATGTTAGATAATTCTAGTGGCTACAATAAGAAATAACCTTCCATGAGAGAATGTTTATTATTTATACAGGTGTTTGTTATTTTAGTACAAATGTTTCTTCCATTGTTGATTAGCATGCACTGGTCTGGCATTAGTAGACATCCGTTGGATTAGGGTTGTCATACCAATATAGGCCTATGTATTTCAAGGAGTCCTCATTTGTCAAACTGCTGGTATACTGTGGTAGCCACCTATCACTATTAATTGGGTAATAGTGAAAATCTTGTTCAAATTTGTATTTTCCCCCAATGAATGTTGCAATAGTTACAGCATGGATGTGAATGTTCAATGTGCAAAGACCACGTCCTTTGTGATTTAGTCATTTGACATCCAAATCGCTGTTTGTAATAAAATTGTTGCGTTGGTGCGACAGTAGGCCCATCCCCGGCCTCACCATAATAAAAAAACCTTGTTATTTAAATACCTTCTTTTTTTTAAAAAAAAAAGCACACCACAACAACTTAATCCTGTTTTCCCTCTTCAACGTGGTGGTAAAACATGGATACTATTTAACTGCGTTGTTTTCCCTTATCACCGTTTGCGATAAGCCGTGAGGGGAAGACCGGGCGTCCAGTGAAATGTCGCAGCCCTCCCTCTCCCCCTCCAGCTCACTACGACGTCCTCACAAGCGGAAGCAGGCGCTACCATTTTGAAATACACCACCGCTTAGGTAAGATGGTAGATTATTATTTTGTTGTTGTTGCCCCCTCCCCCCCTTTCATTATTATCCGAAACACTCATCATAGCGCGTTTCATTGACGTTTCACGTTTACGGGCGAATTATTTCGGTGTGTGTTTTAACGTGGCGACGTTTGTTCGTTGAAGTCGCTCGGGTGTTGCAGTCAGTGCGGCTGTCCGTCGGTACATTGTATGGGTGACGGTCTTTTGTGTCGCCCGCGTTTTAACATTGTATCGTTGTAGTAGTTTTTTTTGTTTTTACTTACGTTTTCTCGGTCGTTATGACCTTTTTTTTTTTTTTTTCGGTTATTCGTCGGGTAATTGTGAACCTTGTCGTCGTGGGGTGATAAGTGGAAGCATGCAGCTCGTCGCAAGCCTATTCACGGGAAACGTTTAAGAAGAGAAAAGCCCCCCCCACCGAAGTTAGTAGTCGGGTATCGTTGGTCTCGGTATACTGCCGTCATTTGAATGTCGTGTGTAAGTTTGAACATGTGTGGACGAGGGCTTCGTGCTGCGTCATCACATCTTCAGCCAGTGATGCTTTACAGTCGGACCCGTTTCACTGCATCAGCCATTTGTAAAACGGGGGCATGCTTCACAACATTACTGGGTGCTCATTGTTATACGCCTGTGCTTTCTTTTGTTAAAAAATAACATTTCCTTGGATTGCTGAAACATTTGCATGCTGTGCTTATTGTAACAGCTAATTTAAGTGATTATATAAAAGAAAGACAACAGCCGACAGTTATTTTTGAAACTGAGGTTTGCTTTATGGCCACAGTCATTCAGAAAGAGACATTGTGTTGACTATCTTGTATGGGGAAATATCGCGAGGTTTAGGTAGAAAATCCATCTTGATGTTTTGTAAGAAACTTTAGTTGAATTAGTGGTGAGGGATTTTGGTTTGGGAATCTTATTCTTTGTAACTTGCTTTCAGCTAACCCTAACCCCATTAAATTGTGAAATGAGGCATTGCCCTCACTGCCTCATATTTCCGTCGCACATAATTGCATTACTCAATGCTAACTATGATTTGACAAGGAAGTTTCGTAATAAGAACGGGCGTAATGTATATTTGCATAGTTTATCTCATTGGCTGTTATCACAATAGGCCTATTAGTACTTACTAAAACCTCTTTGGAAACCGAATACTTACAAATAATCTCATCTAATCCTTTTAAATCCACACCACAGCAAAGGATTTGGTACATTTGCATGAATGTGTGCCTTTTTAAAACAAGGTAGGGGGCTGAAAATGAAAGTTCCTCTGCTTCTATCCAACTGTGTTTTCCCAGATACATCATACAATAGGCCTACATGTATATTTTCAAACCTAAAGTATCTATTCTCAATAATATTTACACTCATGGTTTCAAACACATCTTACATTTTTATTCATTTAGAAATTGCTGAACAGGTTTCCATTTAGCATTTTCCTTTTCATCTTTCTCTTTCATGGAATTATTTTGGAGTTGAGACCCACTAAACGCATGACTAAACAGTGTTTGTTTTAAATCCAATAGAAACCTCTGTTTGATATACGACTCGGACATAAGGTATATTCTAATAACTAAAGGAGAGAGAGAGAGAGAGAGAGAGAGAGAGAGAGCGAGCAACAGTTAATCATGGCATTTCCAAATGGTTGTATTTTATTGCAGAGGTCAAAAGATTTATAGCTTCCTAAAATTATGTCCAGCAACAGCTGACAGATCAGTGGAACAAATAAAGCAGGCGGTGGGAGACGTCGGATAAGACCGCATGTTTGCCATAGCATAAACTAACTGTGTTGTTCAATTGCTGCATGCACAATTGAACAAATCATGAGGATTCGAGGAACGGTGCCGATGCCCGTACAACCAGTACACAGGTGTTCAGGTTAAACTATACAAATATACATGCAAAGTTCAGGGAGAAATGATAAAATCCACGTGCTTCACATTTGCCTTCATTTTTCTGTTCCTCGTTGCAGAGACCTTACCCTGAAAATCCTTCCACTCATCCAAACACATAGCTGTCTTTGTGTAAGCCATCAGATTAGCTGATCGCTATCACTCTCTGTATCTCACGAAGAGATACCTGCAGGTCTTAACCCAAACAGCCAGTAATTGGTTGCCCTTAAAGGGGAACGCTCTGCTATTTCGCAATAAGAGAGTACTGCTTCATACACACGTTGTGGGGAAATAAAAAATAAAAAAATAAATATATATTTACATTACATTTAGAGCATTTGGCAGACGCTTTTATCCAAAGCGACTTACACATTTAAAAGCGGGAGACAACAATATATCGCTGATGGTGCAGTACAATTCGAACAGAACAAGTTTCAAGCATTCCTGGTTGCCAAGTCAATAGAACTAGTTTACAAGCTTACAGTTGCTAGGTTGACTCCTTACTGTACAACAGCAGGCAGCCAGGATAAGATGCTACACAAGCTTTGCAGGAATTAAATTACGTTTAAGAAATTAGAAAT
>OMKP01079202.1:0-50943 GCA_900302375.1 Bathygadus melanobranchus
GATTAGCCCCCCCAACACCCCAACATGTTAGAGAAATGATATAGAAATACATTAAGAACAAATATGGACTGTGCATATCTAAGGCGCTTAACATTTATCAAACACTATTTTACATGAAAAAAACCAACTTAATGCATAATGTTGATTTCTTTTCTTTTTTTACTGCGGCATTATTTTACATTTGTAATTAACGAGCACAAAACATATAGCCTTCACATATATAATATAAAACAAGTCTCAGTCTCTCAGCAATTAGCAATGTCCAGGATAGCTAGCGGTTCGTAGAGGCAGAATCCTGCTCTCTGTTTAAATACAATATGAATGTTGCTTAGCATACATGGGTGTGAGCTGGGGCAACACTGTTTGGACCTGTTACGCCACTAGGTAAAATGATTATTTATATAACTAGGCTTCTGGAGTTGTGCTAGGAACACATTCACATTTTGGAATGTAAGCTGGCCCTTGGTCAACAGAGCCTTGTCCAGCAAGACTGAAAAAACACGATTAGTGAATGGTCAACTGAAGTATAAAGCAATATTTAAAAATGGTCTAAATGTCACAATGTAAAAACTACACTAGCCAATTAGATTATGCAAGGAACCCTTCTACATAGTAACAGCATCATAACCACAGGTGATACATTTCCAAATGCTGAATTGGACAAAGTGTACAGAGTTGTGTTTCATCATCCTTCTCATCCCTCATAAGTCCTCTTCTGTCTTCACCTGCACCTTGTGAGCGGTGGGCTCCTGTGAGAGGGCCTCAGGCTGGACCTCACTCACCATGTGGTTAAAATGCATGTCGCTATACTGGCCGAAGTCCAGGCCAGTCCACCTGTTGTTGAAGACCCCATCCATGTTGCTGTAGGAGCCGGCGTTGGACGCTGGTTCCAACAGTGTTGCCGTGGTGAGGTCTGGATCCAACAACATGGCCTGGAGGGTGGGCATCTCCAGCAGGTGGTTCATGATCTGGTCGGCGCTGAAGTTATAGGTCAAGTCCTCAGGGTCGTTGTAAGCCTGATCCACCAGAGCATCGAGTACAGCATCTGGGTCGGCAGGCAGCGGTGGCAGTTCTGCCATGCCGTCTGTACTGGGGAACCCAGGGAAGGGCTGCGAGCTGGAGACTGCCATGGTTGCACTGTGTGCTGAGGAAACGAATGGGGAAGATACAGACAAGGACATTTAGTTCAGAGGCAAAGTGATAAAAATACTATGGAATGCAGTGACTGTGCTATTTGGATGCACAAATGTCTTTGGGAAAGGTGGAAAGTGCACTCAGGGTGGTCAGTGTCTTATATGAATGAAAACACAAAGTTGTATGCATGTGAGATGCCCATTTCAGAGATTATTAGACATTATAGACTTAATACATGTTTGATTCAGATCAATATTTGTAACATAGGTACTGTATAGTGATTGGGCGAGGATGAAGGAACGTTTTAGCAGCACCAGTAAAACAGTAGACAGCAGTCTCACCTGCCCCACATGCACGGTCTGCAAGGCTGATATCGGTCTTTATTTTCCTCTTCCGCTTCACCTCGTAGGGATCTGAAATGACATCACAACACAAATACTCAAGTAACCTTCTTTTACAATGCACGCATGGGGATCATTATTACATGGGAGGATCCATCATACATCATGCCACTACAATTAAGTATTTCAAACTATTGAGTTGTTGTCACATTATTTCCTGCAATAGGCTGACTTTGGTTTGTGTTCAGCGGTCGTGCATGGAGCCTCTGAGACATACCTGGGTTGTGTGGCAGGTAGGTGAAGCTCACGGCCTCGCTGTCCATGCGATCAGAGATGCGGCGTAGCACCACGTCCACTTCGATCCCCTGCGTGATGTCTTGCTCCTGGTAGGGGGGGGTCTTGAACACAATGGCGATCTGCCGATGCACGTCCGTCTGGGCAAACTCCCCCTTTGCCTCCCACGACCCGTGCTTGAAGATGATCTCAATGTCGTCTGCGGGCGCAAGAGGAGACGCGTGTCTGATCCGAACGTGTGCAAACTAACAGACATGTTTCTGACCGTCACACTATGTGTTAGGGTGTAGTATGACAACAGACACAGACTGGAGTCTGGCTTTATGTCACATATAATATGTCTGCGAGTATGATTGGGCTTTTAATAGCATTTGAACTTGAAGTGCTGTCATTTATTAAATCTACGAAACATTCTTGGAAGTGCAACCAGTATTTTTTGCCACGGTGTTGTAAACATATTTTCTCACCTTTCTGCACTTTGTCACAAAGCATATAAATCTCAGTAGATCCGGTGCAGGGGCCCTTAGTGATGTTCAGACATGTGATCTTCAGCTGGGACGTAGTGGTGGCCTCTGTACACACACACATCAAGCAACACACGCATCAAGCATCTGTTCGCTTCGACAGGAAGGAAATACATTTACATAGCACTGGTGCATTGCAACTGTGGTGTACGGGTGTGTGTGTCATGCTCTTACTTTTGTCATAAATTGGGTTGGATACCACTGGGCTCAGACAGTCCTTCCTACCATCTTCCCACTCAAGGTCACATTGGAAACACAGACGCACCACGTTCATGTCCATGTCTTCTATGCTCTTTGATTGGCCAGCTTATCGAGAAAAAACCCCAGAACAAAACATGAATGCTTGTGGGTAAATGAGTTTAAATATGACATGTGTGACCTTCAGCTCCACTTACTTCTGAAGGGGTCGATGTTTTGGCTTCTCCTCTTCTGAAGTGAAGCATCCAACTCTTTCCTCCTTACACACTGGATGCCTAAGTTTGCAAAGCTACACACACACAATGTTGTTATGTTCATACTAACTGAAAAGGTAATTAAGAATATAGAGCTGGTGGTTGTTATCTGATTAAAGTAGATATTGGGATACATAATAGAAGAGAGACATACCTGTGTTGTCTAGTGGTGTGAGGATTGAAACTGACTACACAGATTCCAGAACCTTCAGGACAGTCTTTACCCACAAGGCAATGGGGGTGAGGCCGATACGGAATGTCTTTAGTCACCAAGGAAACGGTCACCGTAACCTTCTTCATGTTATCAATGGAGCCTTGAATCTGAGTTTTGCAAAAAGAAAGACAGACAGACATACAGACAGACACAGACAGACGATGTGAGTCCTGTTGCCTCTTGGACATGCTGCTTATGTACCATCTGTTACACTTACAGTGCAAGTATTAATGACATTGTAAATTATGCGATTAGGTTTCTGTAGTATCACTACAATAATAGCATTGGAGTGATACATCCTGTAAGTTCTGTGGCTGCACAATAAACAACACCAATAAAGAAGTTGGAGGTAACTTTTATAAACCCTGAATGTTCATATTCACTCGTATGATGAGTCATTTCTAAATTTAGGCCAAACTCAACAAACTGGAACAGGTCTCTGGTTACCATTCCAAGCTATCTGATGTTAGCAGGCACCATGGCTAAATTAGGAAACATGGCGTGGTTGTGGCAATGAAAACAGTAACAAAGTTTTGTTGTACCATTACATCTATAAGTCAAATTGTTCATATAATGACACTAGTGCTGCACGATAAACCGTATTTTCATGGCCATCGCGATATGAACGGTCACGATGAACACATCGCAAAAGACTGAAACGCGATAAATAATAAGAAACATTTTATTTTCAGGCGCCATGCAGTCACACCCAGCATGCCAACATTTGACCCATCAGAGACGCTACATCCTATATTCCATACTATGTACTACATACTCAATATGTGTACTATCGTTCAACGTACTTTTGTGTAAATAAACAGTAGTATGCATCTTTTCGGACGCACTGCTCAGCGCGGAACGTCACCTCCTGAGAGCTTCCTTCGTGTCGCGTAACCACGGTAACCCGTGCCAGCCTCATCTCTACCGGCATTTGCAACACTTGCAATAGTTTTATTTTATTTATTTTTATTGATTCTATTCATTTTGAAGCGTTCTAGACGCCACAGAGCTGCCTTGGTCGCCGTCCGCCATTGTCGTCTGTTGTTGTCGTCACTACTGCATTGCATTGTGGGATATTTATACCGGCGTAGTGTCCAGTGCTGCATACTGTAATATTTACCGGAAATAGTATGGACCTCGCGTACTATTGGGTTCATACTAAGGTTTCGGACATACTAAAAAACCTCACATACTGTTTTAGCGTACTAAATAGTATGTTAGTATGGCATTTCGGATGCAGCAACTGTATAGCTAATATGCTGACTTAAATATTTGTGTATTTATCGCAAGTCATATCGTCATCGCAATGTTGAACAATGTTATCGCACATCGCAGGTTTTCCTCATATCGTGCAGGCCTAAATGACACTGATAGAAATTATGATGTACCGACTTGGCTTTAATAAAATGTGTACAGTAGTCCGCACAGGTTGAATAACTGCAGTAGTCAATGTAAAAATTAAAATGGACAGACAAATTACAAGTGGTGGTGGCGGTTAAGCATCTTGATTAAGGATGCATTCCAGGTAGCTAGGGACATTGGGGTTTGAACCCAGAATATTTTGGCTGGGAGTAAAGTACAGACATTTTAGTCCCAGGAATTACTTTTCAAGGAACTAAAAGGTTCCTTCAGCCCCTCGTATGGATGTATTAAAGAACGCTCCAAATGCTCACCCAGACAGTCCACTTATCATAATCCCCCTCATCCACGAATTGCCATTAGCTACACTATTTTACACTTGGATTAAAAAGTGAAAAAGCGATTCTTTTTGGAAAAAGCCGCTTTGGATAAAAGCGTCTGCCAAATGCTCTAAATGTAAATGTAAATAGGAGCTTTGTTTTTCTCTGTTTTTCATGATGTTTATGTGCCACGTCCCTGATGTAAAAGCACCTTTAAAGTAAGTCAACTGATTTTACAAGCTATTGCAGAGATGTACCATAAGATGACAGACTGACTCTGGAATCTTCAGCGCTGCAAGCCCTACTCCCAGTTCCTGTACTACTTTAAGTACTACCCCCGAGCACTGACTTTTTGGGGGGTAAAATAATGTCCCCGGAACTTAATTTAGACCCTGGTCCCTGTGGTATAAAAGTTCCTCCAAAGGTTCCTAGTTCCTGGGGAAATTTCCTGCGGTGGAAACGCACCCTAACATGCATATGATTTCTCTGGATTTCATTGGACGCTGGAGCAAGCTCCCCGCCCCCCAACTCACCTCAATAGCAGGCTGGATCTTGGTGGTCCCCGTGCTGGAGGCTCCCAGGATGCTGCCGGCTGAGCGGCCCTCACACTCGTAGCGGAACCTCATCCCCCTCTCCTTGGGTTCCTCCACCACCACCAGCTTGGGCTTCTCCAGGAAACACTCCAGAAGCTCTGTGCCACTCCGCGCCTTCAAGGACGAGGAGGGTCCCGCAGGGTTCTTGGAGCCGGCCGGACACGAGGGTCCACGGCCTCGCCTGGACGAGCCTGATGGAGAACCTCCTCTGCTGGGGTGGGCGGACGCCATCTCCCTGGAGCACGATGGCGGTGGAAATGGCTGGGGGAAGGAGCAGGGAGCCTGTGGAGGAAAACAACGGAAGCATGTCTCAGAAACTGAACATCGTAGCACTGAACTTTCTACATAGAATTTAAATCTATGTAGCTATAGTGACAATAACAGACAAAGCAGCAAACTAATGTTGATCTCTACCAGTGTAATATCTTGATTATTACAAAAGAAAATGTATTTCTTTATTCAACCCAAGCTCCAGTGTCATCTGAAGTTACTGTTCTATCTATACCGCAGTGCACAGTGCAACTTCTCACTTAAACACATTGCTTTCCCTCTCTCCTTAACTTCCACAACAATCACAACCACCATACATGACATAAAAACAACACTGCCAAATAAAGTGTTCCTGAAGAGAGTAAAACATGTTTAAGGTCCATAAACACAAACACAAGTCAAACACCACCAGGAGGGAAACAACGGGACCTAGAAGTACTGCGTGGTGGTGATCAGTGCTGTTGTTCTGATGGTGGGTTTCTCTTAAAGGCCGCCTCAAGGCGAACGGCTGTAGCTGTATATCAGCTCAGATTACAGACCAGATTAAGGGGGTGTCACCGTGCATGTGTGTGTTCTGTCGTCTTTTGTTTGGGTGTGTATGTGTGAGTGTGTGAGTGTGTGCGCGTGTTTGTCTGTCTCTTGGCGTACCTGATTGTTTGAGGAACTGCTAAACAAAAGCTTGCGGAATTGAGTCAAAGAACAGCAAACAGGAAGTGAACTCTACGTAATGTTTGATCAACCAATTGGAAGAGTCGTATGGGCGAAGAATGTGACCTCTCACCCTGGAGGGAGGGATTGGCTAGTTAGAGAGGGGAAGTCAAACCGAAAGTAGGGATCACATTACAGTTTCTTCCAAGTATTGAGCTACCAGTGTCCCTGCCTCCCCTTTCCCGGGAGGGGGTGTGGCTTTGTTTGTCTTGTCGTAAACCATCCACAAAAGGTTTACACACAACTAGCATGTTCATCATGTTGTTGTATGTTGTGAATAAACAAATCACTTAAGAGCAAAAGTTACTAGTAGAGATACATGTTAATAATAGCGTTTTGGCAGTTTGGGGGCCTTTCAGATTAGAACCTCACATGGTTTCTGTAAACCACGTGGTTTATAGGAAGAGCACTGCTGGAATACCTGCCCGGCAACATAAACAACACTGGCAGTCTTAGGTCGAGTGGGGAGTCGGCGCACTGGCGAGACGTGTCATTAAATAAGGTCCTAAAAGTGTACAAGCAATACGCGTGTAACGACAACAGAAGAATATATGTATAAAATGTACTTATGACCGATTATGACTTATTCGATTAATTGCGCATCAGTTGATCAACGCTGTTTTTTTCCTGACTTCATCATCAGTTTTTCGTTCGCTATTTAGGTTAAAATGCACAAAAACAAGACAAAAGATGAAAGATGAACTTGTATGAAAGTAGTTAACTTACCCTTGGTGCTGTGCCTCTTGCCACCAGCACTGGCTTGGACGAATAGGAGTCGGGGCCAAGCCTTCTCTGGTCGTGCGTATTGTCACAGAGTAGGTCCGCGGGTGGCTGAGGGGGGCTGGGCAGGTGGGACCTAGGCCTAACCCCCTGGCCCCAATCGTTATCCTCAGTGATGAGCTCATCAATGATATCTGGGACGTGTTTGAAATAAGAGTCATACATATTTGACGAACAGTGGAGGCTTACACACATAAATTGTTCCCAAAAGGTCGAGCGAACTGGGGTAGATTTCCTTGCGTTCGGGAGTTGGAGAGCAACATGCAAATGATGTAACGCAGTTTGAAATGTGTAAGAGAAGACGTGTGGGACTCACCCAGTTCTGTGATGTTCGCTGTAGGGGAGGAATAAAGTATATTCTTAGTGAAGAAGAACATCGACAACTCTGTCTAAAAGTTGATTTTAGATAGTCATTATGTGGCGGACACCAAAAAAAGTTAACATGTCGATCCCAGTAGGCCTGTCGGTGTTGGCTGCTTATCAAACGGCCATATCAACTGGTGAAAGTTTTCTACTTAAGTACTGAACTTACCTTTAGTACCGTTGAACACATCC
The DNA here is from genome assembly GCA_900302375.1 of Bathygadus melanobranchus. Taxonomy (NCBI): domain Eukaryota; kingdom Metazoa; phylum Chordata; class Actinopteri; order Gadiformes; family Macrouridae; genus Bathygadus; species Bathygadus melanobranchus. The sequence continues at coordinate 7,545 of OMKP01079202.1, forward strand.
ATGCTTCGCATTGCAAACGTGATGTCGGGCGACAGAGACACCATTTAGAGAACCCGCTTCTTTATTTTCCCAGAAGAGCAGTGTACGCGATAGCAAGCGGGTCCACCCCCTACATAAACTCTGGACGTCTTGACGTGTGGTGTGCGACATCTACCCAATGCCATAAGGCTTGCTTCACTTTCACTGTGTAGTTTGACGCGAACTGGTTCCGCACTTGTCGGCCGCTTGGAAAGTGGAATTCCCCTCACGTCACGTTAACACGGGAAATACCGTGAGGCGATTACCTCCTGCCAGCCTCCACGTTGGATTTAGGCACCGTGGCGTTGACGACACACAGCGGCTCACTCGCAATCACTTGGATGTTTATACAAATGTTCACTTCTAGATTAATCGAGGGGGCATTTCTTCGGGTTGCATCATGCGATGTTGCCGCATCAGAGGAACAGCAAATAGGTGACGCTGTTTCACGGTGTCTATGCGTGCTTAACTAATGGTACACTGCCCTCTATAGGAAATAACGTGGAAATGCTGTAGTATGAATTCGTCTGCACTTACTAACCTGCTTGAGTTTATGGTACGGCCACAACAAAAAAGCAAGAGCCATCCAGATGATGTACACATGTACATTAATAAAAAGGCTGCTCATTTTAAATTACACTTACGTTTTACTATAAACATGTTTAAAATGTAATATGTACCAACATGAAACCATCTTTATAGAATTTACAGCACTCGGTAAAAGTAAGCGAGACTGTTCATTCTTTCAAAACACACTTGGCTGTCAGAAGCAACTTTTTTTGTGAATGTGAAATGGATTTCCAAAAAGTAGAAATCAAGGGGGAAAAAAACTTCGCTATTGCTAAACAATTTTACATCAGTAAAAACATGACAAGCCGAGACTGTACAGTTTCAGGACATAGAAAATAAGTCTGAAAATCAGGTACAGTTTGAGGACATACAAAATAAATCAGTGACTGAAAATCAAAAGTTCTCATTGACAATATTAATATATTTATATTAATACCAACAAGGCTATTTACTTTTATTACGTTTTTTAACGTTCAAGTTTGGAACATCAACCATTAATTTAAAATGGAGGGTAGCATTCATGTGTTAGACTGGGTCCATCCACCGTGGTTCCGTTCACTACCTCTCTTTGCAGGTCTCCATTATGGCTCTGGAGCGTTCCAGTTTCTTCTGGCACTACTCACCAGTTGCAAAGCCATTTGAAATATGATTCTCACATGGAATGAAAAGAAGAATGCGCAAGGAATCTACAGGTCAAAAAGAAAAGTGTTATGCTTGGCCTATTGAGGAAACCCAAAAAAATAAGGATATGTAGTCATACTGCAAGCTGGACTTTCTCAACCCACACGTTAGCCTCTCAAAATCATATAGAATACAGTACATCACAATTCATTTTACTTCACTTGAACTGTAAAAAGGAGAGCATGGGGTTTGGTTGGGAACAGAAAATTATTTTACCAGCGATGAACGACAGATCCCCACACAAAATCAGAGGGAGTGTTAAAATAATGATTCACGTTGTTGTTAAAGCGACGTCCATGACAGATAAACAATGGCTCCCTTCCCTGGCTTAAACAAGTCCTCTTTGTACTGAGGGTGTGGGAGGCGCAGAGGGACGGGGTGGGGGTACGGGATCTTTTCGTTAATCGTTCTTCTTCTCCTCCTCTGGTTTGTCTGTGATGGCAGCGGGGGCCGCGGCGGGGGCGGCTGGCACTCCGTCCGCTGTGGCGTCCTTGGGCTTGTCCACGCCGCTGGTGCCAAACTCGTTCAGCCTGTTGGGATCCACCCGGTAGATCCAGCGCTGGTACAGGTAGATGAAGAACACCACGTCTGCGGGAGGGAGACACGTCAAGGTCGTCCAACGTGATAATGTGCTAAAACATCATCCAATGTGATAATTACCTAAATGTCATCCAATGGGGAAAATATTCTAACAGTATTTTTATATTCGAACAACAATAATAATAAGTGGGTATTGACCGTTTATTATTTTCTAAAAACCTGTAATGCCAAATTATCTAAATGTAATGTTTTCTGCATTGCCCTGACAAATAATCATCAATCGCTGTAACAGAAGTCGACGTGTGAGAGGGCAACGACATACCGTCCCTAAGGCACCCTATTCTGTACATCATGGGCATCTTGATGACGAAGGCAAACAGGTCATCGATGAAGGTGTTGAGTGCCTTGTACGTGAGCATCCTCCATGGGAGGTGTGCTACAGACTTCATCTTGTAGTTGATGAACAGCTGTGGCGTCATCGTTATGAAGCCTAACGCCGTCACACAGAAGGAGGGCATGTTAATATTATTAGTGCATCTACATCTTTACACAACTACAACGACTGTCGTCAGAGGTTGTAGGCAATAATAATAATGATAATGATTCCCTTCCATACACATACAAAGCCACACGCAGTACGCAAAGGATCATCAGGCTAAATTACAAAAAGAGGGCTTCATTTGATTTGTTTTAGACCTATTAAGAGAATATGCGCCCCATGAAAATCAAAGAAAGTAATGAAATTAGTCAGATTTACTTACCAAAGGTTAACAAGAAGCCATACAGCATACTGAGTACCCAAGAGTACCAGCCTTTGTGCTCTACGTACAATAAACTGTAAATGGCATAGCAGCCGAACAGAGGGTAGAGCAACCAAGACAGGTACTTGAAAGCCATCTGAATAGGAAGAGGACCAAGAGAGAAGATTCATCAGAATGGCTATCATAAGCAGAATACGTTTCAAATCAGTTGCCACCTTTACATACGTTAAGTCCATACTAGAGCTGGTAGGATCATAATCTGCTCAGTCATACTGACGGCGGCGCTACTCGCAGTTTTATGATTTACAGGTTTTGCCAAAAACCAAAATGTTATAAATCGTGTTTTTTTCCCCTAGTTTGTGCTGCTGGTGATTTCACTTACGTCATCATAGATTTTGGTGGAGGACTGAACATATGTGGACTTGTCTTTAAATACCAATCTCGGGAGGATCCCAGCGATTTTATTCTCTCTGTCCAACTGAAAGGGAACAAGAGAAGAACCGAATTAGAAAAATGTAACTGTTAAAGAGAAGAATGACATTACTATGTTCTGTCTGAATCACTTACTTTGACATCCATGACCTTGGTGATCTTCCAGAAGTCGATGAGCAGGCCAATGAAGACGCTGACCTGTACCACAAAGTTGGTCTCGTTGTCCAAGATGTAGAGCAGCACCACCAGGGACTGAAACACCCCAAAGATGATGGAGCGTACAGACAGCCCTTCAAGAGACTGGCGACTGTTCCAGAACTGGATATCTGCACAAGGACAGCCATGAGTTAGTTAGGAGAGGAAAGAGGCAAAACCAACAACACTACTGGCTAAACTTCCACCTACCGTTCTTAAAGGCCAGGAACTCAAAGATACTGTGGACAATCGAGACGACGATCGTCACTCCCAAGAGGTAGGGGTTGGTTTCCAGAAGAGCCACCTGCAAAAAAAGTATCAATAAGACATTTGAAACCGCTTTAAAATGACTTAAAATGGCTTTAAGATTTTACTTCTCTTCACGTCTCTCGCCGCGCCTACCTTGACAGAGTCCTGGTCCTCGTCCGACTGTTCGTAGGTGTCGTCGGGCAGGAAGTTCCACGGTGAGCGGGCGTTCTGGGCGGCATAGAGCTGCCAGCGCCACAGGGACAGCTGGCAGAAGCTGAGCCTCAGGGGGAGTTTCTGCAGGGTGTTGTTGATGGGGTAGTAGTCCTTCTGGAGGTTCCAGTAGTCGTTGAAGTACACGATTGGGTAGTAGTCGCCACTGACCGCGTCGAATTTAACATCTAGGAATGGATGGGGGGCGGGGTTACAATGGTATAGGGAAATGGTCATGTCACTCATGAATAAAAACAAAGGGAGCGGGTTGAGGGTTGACATACGTTGATCTAATGGTGGAGGAACAGAACCCTTGACCCAGGCTGTGTGGTCATCCACTATGTTGATTGTGAGGTTGGGATGCCAGTGAGAGATGACCTCCACAGGACCATGACTCTCTGCACGCTATGGAAACGAGATCATAAAGAGAGATTAGTGGCAGAGCAACATAGCAGCTGTATCAGCGTCGCTGAACCCTCATTTGGCATTCACGCCCTCCCAGTAGTGATTTTTGTACATTCAAAAATTTCTAAACAGCAAAATCAAGTCAATACACGTTAAGGAGTTAATATTTGTGACACACATGGGTTGTCTTAGTTTTGTTGTCGCCGTTTTACAACAACAAAATACTTAAAAGCCCTATTCTTCTCAAGCTCCCCCCCACCCAACCCAACATTCTTTTCATTGCTCTTGTGTGACCTCTACCAAAAAAAGGACGGCAGAGGAAATAACTGTTTTTGTCTTTTTGTTTGTTTTGTTTTTGTTCTGATGCATGTTTTGTAATATAAACCGCCAACTAATAAACTACTTTCGTAAAATAAAATAGACTGAATTAAAAGAGCAGATGAGGTGTGCACGTGGGGATATCTGGGGAAAAAAAATAAAAATAAAAAGACAAACCTTGATAACTTCCGGATCTGCTTCCGTCTCTCCGGTCAGCAGATTCTTAGTCTTCATAAACTTTCTTCGTTTGAACTTATTCAGCACTGGAAACGTTGGGAGAAGAGATTACAATGGTCCGTATTAATACAGATGCTGGCTGGATGGACTGGCTGGTGTATGTATGTATGTATGTATATGTGTGTGTGGGTACATTTACTTACTTCGCGATGAGTGAACCGTGGCCAGTCTGCGATACTGTCCCTTCCGCTTGGGGTCGGGATGAAATCCGCTTTTAGTGAAGTACACATGCATGTACAGGGAGCCATTCTGCTGCACCGCCTGCCAAAGCACACAACCACAAATTAAGTCTCCACAGAGATCGCAAACAAATAACCGTACATTAGCCTCTTGGTCAATAACCGCAACGTTCTTCCTACCAGGGGACAGTGAATTAGGAGAGGCGACTAGTGGCTCTTCATTTACACTAAATGACAGGTAATCCTGTCCCCACCTCGGGTATGTCCATTTCCCTGGAGTGCTCATAGCAGCCGTCCCCGTTCTCCCCTGTAGACCAGTCACCATAGACCAGGTCTCTGTGGAACCAGAAGAGGGCCTCCGTGTTGTTGAAGTCAGAGAACACCTCGTCCTGAGAGATGTACACATAAAAGTCCTGCACACATAGAGGGAGACAAAAAAAAGTGCTTAAGATATTGTAGCGTTGGGACGAAAAGAGGACAGAATAAGCACGAGTGGAACCTTAGTTATTAAAATACTCTCAACAAGCTCAACCGTATTTAAAAAAGGGGGTTGAAGGTTGAGTCATCGGTGGAAGTGATTACATGTTCATTAATTGTGGTTAAAAGGGTCTGGTACCATCAGGGTGTCTTTGGGGAAGAGGTTGCGGCTGGGTAACGTTGGGGCACCCGCTGGTGTGTTGGGGTCTGGGGTGGCTGGCCCGCGACGAAACCAGCTACTGATGGCCCAGATTATGAATATCCTGGACAACGAAAAGCAAGATTGTGATTAAAATGGATGCATGGAAACAGTAATATGATTAATTTACAACCGTTTTTCCTTTAGGCAAGACTACAGACTAGGAAAGACTTAGAATACAGCTTGTTTAGACAAGGGAGACGTTCACAGACTGCTGTTTGAACTGGTTGATAAGTTATTCATGACTGGTGTTAGGGATTTAGTAAATGAACCATGATGGAGAGTTCTGACTGGAGTGGAAATTTTGTATGCCCTCACTTGGGATTCAAATGAAGGCCATTGTTCTAGTCCGGCCCTTAGGTGATAGATGCAGTGACAAGCCATTTTGCCTCTGCCAATGATACAATGGGAACATTCTTTTTATGTTTACTATAAGTTAGAATGAAACTGAAGGGTCTAGACATTCATTAGACCGAAGAAACAACAGACATTCATGGCTGTATATAAACCCTGTGATTGCACATTGTAGTCCATGTTGAATGAACTGAACAGAGTTGAGTGGTGATGCCACCCACTGACATAATCATATTCCTTGACATACAACATGGAAAAATGCACACGTTTGGGAAAATACCAATTCACCCATGTCCAGCTTCGTCTGAATAAGTGTGTGACAATGAAGATACCTCTTGCACACGCACACACAACTATAATGAATGCAGAGTAAGTAGAGGACATCCTTTGTGTGGGACCCAGCGGACTGGGTCAGCCGAATCACATGAACGCCCGGTTGAACTGCATGCTATACATCACAGGACGGGTTATACACACAGTAATCAAGCTTTCTGACCAAGTGCTTTGCTAGCTTGGATCGAAGTCACCGCACACTTCAACGTCAATGCTAGATTTGCTTGGCAACTAGATACCTTTTCTGTGTGTGTGATGCATGGTGATAAATAGTAAGCTATTCTATTACAGCACATGGCGCTGAGCATGCACACACAGCCAACTGCTGTTAAATGTTTAGGTGTAGAAATATGACATTCAGAAAAATCGTAGTTATTGTATTGTTTACAATATATCATTGGGCATTTTAAGTCATAAAAATGTACGTTTAATACAAGATCATATTTTACACATTTACTTTATTGGATGAAAACCCATGCAGCACCCATGAAATTGTGTCGATGGCTTGTTTTTGACTCGTCAATTCCTTCATGCCCAACTATAATCTGTTGTAACATTGCAACATTGTCCCTCTTCGTTTTAAGTCCCGACTCGGTAACTAGCAACTATCTCTCCTGGCACCAATTAATGAGCCTTTAACCAGATATTACTCAACCCATAGTAGAGGCAGCGCTCTCTGACGACGTCTCTAGAGATGATCATCAAGGCAGAAGAAAAAAAGGAAAAGTTAAGAGAGGTTCCATCCTTATCTGGCATCCATTGCCAGATAAGGATGGTGACTATACAAGGGGGAGTATAGTCACCAAATGCAGGCCAACGAGCTGAGGGCTGATAAGGACAATGTCAATGGTTGCACTCTCCATGGATGGAAGCCCAATGTCCTAAATGAAAACCTCCAGCAAGCATTTCCTGCATCATTGTTCCTTTCAAGTGTGGATACAGGAGTTCAAAAGCCATGTACATAATAATAGGAAAGACCCTGTTAATCTTACTAGCTTGAACCTTGTATTTTGACCCAGGGAGTTCCCATACCCGAAGCTTCACAAGTTGATTTTAAACAGGGTAAAAACCTGCTCTGCCTTGCCTCAGAATGATCCGAATGATGGCTTTACTAATATGAATTTACTAATATGATATGAGGCAACATGAATGCTTCCAATATCGGGTTGATTGGGTTCGTGTTGATAGACTTTCAAGTGTATTTAATCATGGGTCGTTACTAGGGGGGCATGGATAGAGAGGGAAAGACATAGCCAGCATGAAGACATAAACTTAATGAAAAGACACATACCTAAAGAGGACTCCTTTGATGACCTGCCAGGCATTAGGTGCTGGCTGCTGCTGCTGCTGCGGGTCCTGTGCATTCCCAGCTATCTGGCCCGCCTGGTCACCTTGCACCACAACAGCAGCAGATCCATTGCTGCTCACCTGGACAGACGGAAGGCAGGGTAAGAAAATGAACCCACAGACACATAAGCGACCGTAGCACCAATGACACCCACACACTAGGGATGGGCGATGTCTACTTAACTGGCATTTCACTGTGGATGATGTAACATTGCGATGGACAATGAATTTCAATTCCATTGTAATTTTGTACAATGTGCAAACTACCTTTGTACATTGAAATTAAGTGGGTCCTGTTTCCAAATGACTCACACCGACAGCCACTGACTTCCTCCACACATCACCTGCATGATAGTGTAGTTTTGCTTTTTGAAGCGTTATTTAAATAAAACGTGTGTTTTAACCAATTGTACCGTTTTGGAAATCAAATGGGGAAAAATGACCACGTCAACTAATGTTCACGGCGTCAGCATTAGTTGACAGCCCTACGTTGTTCCATGGCGACACGGGAAAACAGAACGGGTGTTGCGGCACCCTATTGCAGGGATGTCAACTGAATATATTTGACCAGTTACGCATGTCGGTCTGTAGGTTCATTCGCATGCACACACAGAAACATACTCCACTAACGGGACGGGGACAGGTGTGAGGGAGCCGGCGGAGACCGCTGCCGCAGAATCGTGTTTTTCTTTTTATTTCTAAAGCGGTTCAATTCGTTATTACGCGTGCTATTTTTATAACAATGTGTTGTTTTAATAAAGCAAAACGCAACACCATAGTATGAGAGCACAAATAGTTGGCTTGCAGTAGAGGTTTTGATGAGATTGCATGGCAGGACTGGCGCTGTTCATAGGATTATTAGGCCTATGCCGGTTCTCTACCCATAGAACGCACATCTAACCATAGAAGCCTCATTTATTTATTAAAAATGAACCGATGAATGACATCAATGAGCAACCTTAATATTTATCAGTTCTACGGCGCTAAATGATTTGATAAATTACGGTCATTGGCGCCTGGTGGTGGCGGCAAGAATAGGGCTTTTAAATCACAATGTTACAATGGCAGAGGCTCAGCGGTTGATTACTTTCAGCCATTGGCGAGGGACGCTGTTTGGATATATGAATGAATGATTTTGTTATGGAGTAGGAGTAATAAGCAGAGCAGCACAAAAAAAAAATTTGATTTTGAAAATGTAATTTGTGCTCATCAGTTAGAAATGAACTTAAATCCGACACTGTGCCGTTTTGTGAGTAATTTGCAATGTTAAGCTTAATGTTGATTTCATACATGTATGCTGTTGTTAACCTTATCAGCTCCATGACAAGCGCCCCCTCCCCAAACCAGCACAACCACATTCTAGTCAAGTGAGACAACAGACAAGCACATGCCAAATCATGAGACCATGTCGCTCTCTAAACATCCTCTGCCAAAAAAAAAGGGCACAGGCTGCATTTGGTGGCACAGTGGCTTGATTAGTTATTAAAATCACAGACATACATGTGCCACAATGCCAATTGTGCATTATATCATTCACTACACATAACATTTTGAGAAATTATGTAATGAAGTGATGTTGAAGCAGAAGTAAACCTTCTCTGTGGACAAAATGACATTAAAGATATATTGGACTGACAGAGATAAATCTTACAATATTGATACCACAGCCTGGCACCAATGTCATGAGATCATTTTGGGCATAGATTTCCAATTGTAGTTCATCTCATGAATCCAAAAGCTAGGAGACTTTTTACACTACAGTTTATTTGAAGTGAATAGTGCTCTCACTGAAAATATATTTGGTTGACGCTAAAAATTTAAAAAACCTAACCCTATACCGCCAGGATCTACTGTGAAGATGAAAAACGCTCAGAGGGAAGCATGTGAAGTATATATATTTTTTAAAGTTTGTCAAAAGACAATAGCGTTAGGCTTAGTCAGATTGCTATCTTACTATAGTCATAAATTACGTTGACGCAGCAATCATTTGCCTTTCATATTCACTCAACGAGGATTAACAATTAACTACCACGCCAGGTTGAACATTAGCATTGCCATCGTGCATCCTTCAGGGAAGAGGAGACTGCTCTCGAGTTGCCTATTGGAAAGTAAACGTGGATGACCTATTATACACACAAGGAAATGTCCCCTGTAGAGAAAGTATAGTGCTCTTTCTCTTCATTAAATTCAAAATGTCCTTGTTACGGCCGAGACACCGGTTTCATAGACGATGCGGATTTATGATTGAAGTGCGACGTCTGGGAGAGAAGCAGCAGTGTAAACATCCCCAGTAAAACGACTAATTACCAAATTAAGTGAATGAACAGCCGAGTGCGAACATGAGGAACATCGCAATGACGGCAGGTATACGCTGCTAAATGAACGTACACCGTTAGCCTCGTGAGCTCCCCGTGAATACGGCATCCTACGCTGTGTGTGTGTGTGTATAATCTTCAAACCAACCGATTTCAGGGGTAAGCAGCAGTACCACTGCGAAATACATCGGGTTTCAAGTTTAGACCATTAATAATGCGATTGTTTAGGCCGTGCAGCGAGCAGCGCTTGTGCGACTGACAGCGACACTGCAGTAGCTGGCTAAATACGACAGCAAAGTACACGACGAGGGTGGAAATTACCACCGTGACAGCACCGTGTTTGAGACTACAGGTCCGAATGAGAGAAACGGTGAATTTCAGTTATTCTAGCGGCCAGCCCTGCCGGCTAGGCAGCCAGCTAACGTCGGCTACACAGACAGCATTACCCGTCAGAGGGGGTCGTTTTAAACGCAACCGGCACTGACAACGTCACGGGTGCTCGTGGGATGACCTGTAGACATCGGGACGCTTCTGCGACGATAACTAGGCCTCGGTCGAAATATTTTTGGCCTTCGTTTTTTAAATAAAACGTGGAGTTGCGTGAACTCCGTGTCATTCGTTTTTATTGTTGTTTTTTTACCTCGCCGTTGCTCACAGCCGCTGGAGTTGCTTCGCTCTCCTGCGTCGCCATCTTCCTTGTCTCTGTCGCGCACACGGCAGGTTGTGAAATCACACGGCAAGTTGTGAAATCACACGGCAGCTTGGGAAATCACGCTCCTCCTCGCGTGATCTCAGTTACAGCGTCGCAATGACGTGTTTTCTGGTGACTTTTAGGTCACATTTATAAAGCATGCTGTGAGTTTTATATTGAAAAAGATCTTCATCTCGTTCGCTATTATACCTTTGAAGTACCCCCCAATAATGATCAAAAGCGTCCATGTATTTATACAAATGTAATGCACTTGCTTAGTTGTAATGCTTAAATTAAATGGGTGTTTTTATAAAATATATTAGACAATTAATTACATGGACATAATAAGTACAAGCATATTTTATGAAATGTTTCTGGAATTTCAAGTAAATTGTTCATGCTTTTCCGGCAGGCAATCAGGCAGTTTTCAAACCCGGTGGGTTGGATTAAATTAAGGTAAGGTAAATAAATATATTGAGACCATAACATTTTCTAATACAGGTTGGAGTATTCATGGTGCAAGATGAATGCAAGATCGACAACTTTTATTCAAATGAAGTGATTTACATACAATGCTTTAACGTTTCAGTAGTTACTGCATTTAAATAGCAAACACTTCTATTTAACATACAGTTGTTCATGCCCTGTCAAACATATTGTTGGGCTACTCATCAAATACATTTACAGTATTGTTAGTCTGTTTTTCTGATCTTTTTTTGTATAAAAGCAAGTACACACTATATATAAATCCACATACAACCTTCTTTACACAGTCTGCCAATCGTTTAACAAGACTTAAAGTTGACTCAAAAAGGGTTGTTACTAAAATAAAACATGCAATAGTCATCAATGACATTAGTATCCCGATTCAACATTGCTTAATCTTGTAACTCCACCCTTGGTACTACTGTAGTGGAGAAAGTGAATTAAAGAGAAACCCTTAAAGTGCTACCACAGACCCCCAGTATTCTTGCCCTGCATGCAGCAAATAAAACATCTGCCAAATGTCCAAATATGACCAACAAACTGTCTTTGTCATCATTGTGTACAAAGAGCTACACAAACTAACAAACCAACTGTTACTTAAGACTGCATCATTATTCCAAAAATAAAAATGAAGGCTTCATTACCTTGAGACACAGCTCTGGGCACAAGCACAAAAAATAGTTTGAGTAGCAGAAAACTAAATATTGGTATTGGCTGATATTACTGCACCTCCTTTTTTCCATTTCTGGATGGAAAATAGGCAATGGTAAAACTTAAATATGCTAATTTAAGGAACAACCAGTTTGTTGAGTGACATGGCAGTTTACATCTCATCCAGACCATACTCCTCTTCAGGGAAGTCCCCCACAGTAATGTTCATAGGCTTCACAAAAGCACCATACTTGTTCTTGCATTCAAAATACTGCTTCCCATTGACACTGCAGAGGACAACAATGAATAGTTAGGTCACACAATTGATATCAATACGGTGAATCTTCAAAGTGCAAAACACTACAAACAGTACCTTCCATCATTTTTGCCCAGGGGTTCGTCATACTTCAATCCCACCCAGTAGCCTGGCTTGAAATCTGCTGTGCCTGCAAGCCACCATGGTAAAAAAGGTTTTCAGTGGTGTTTCTCCCTACATTCATTCAATAACTTCAAATCCAGCATCTTATTATTTGCTGTATAACAACTGAACACTTACCAACATACATAACTGTACCAATCTTGGTGGGTTGCCCGGGGACTTGCACCTGGCAACGGCTACCAACTGTAATAGCATTAGCAGCAGCTTCCTCCATGGCCTCTCGAGCAGCAAGCTCCTTTTCTTTGTTTGCCATTTCCTCCTCATTGAACCGACCCTTACGTTGCTTTTTCAGGAAGGACCTCACAGAATCTAAGGGATAAATAAAGTTTTATCTTATCTTATCTCTTATAGAGGATTTGTTGTAGTACATATACTTACTTCATGACTTCAGTAAGTGTGATTTCACACCCCACAAGCATTTCTTGGAATTCAGTGGCTCTTATAATAACATCAATAATAATGAGCTCAAATAATAATTATTCATCATCATCATCATCTCAATTTACCATATAAGTACCTGTTACCGTTATCAGTGTCAATTATTACAAGTATGTATTACAACACCTTCAACATACACACAATGTACCTGATTTCTTTTCATAAGCATCATCTGAGATTTCGTACTTCTCCACCTTGGACAGATCACTGAACTCTCCTTTCTGAGCTCCACTGCGGTCAACAACCTGTGAGATGACATCACAGTCCACATTTTAATCTGTAGCTAAAGGGGATATTCACTTTCACTGACACAGTAGTGATGACAATAATGTCCCTACGGTTAGTCTGTGTAAATCCAAAATAAATATGCGTTCTGAGGTGTGTGGCGCATTTCATATACAACACTGGTCATTACAATGAAGCTAAACAGTTCGGCTACATACAGAGAGCTTTTATTTTAGCCCGTTCCAGCTCGCTGTGCTTGTGTAAAACGTAGCGGTGGTGGATGAGAGACTGTGGACAGTAGTATTTGCTTTTTTACTCATGAAGGTTTTATTGCACTTACAGTAACAAGGGTATTTGGAAGAGCTCCTCTACTCTGCGCTCTGTACGACACTGTCGATCATGCCGCAGCCTCTCCTCTGCTCTGGCGGGATTGTCATCTCCCACACAGCAGAGGAGAGACTGCAGGTGATAATAATTTACACCAAAACATTAAAGGGTACTGATAAAAGAACAGCTAACATCAGAACGTATCAATACTATGGTCTTTAATCATTTACCGTATAATACGGGGTTTCTGTACTCACGACTGCACCACTGATGCTAATGGGCTCTAGTGTTTAAATACAAGAAGGATGTAAAATTGTTTAACGGTCTAACTCCACAATGCAGGACTACATAGTTCATAGTATTTTCACATCTTCAGCATTGATTTTCTGACATATATGTATGTGTTTAGAAACAAATCACTGAATTTACTTTACAGACTTTAAACCCATTAAAAATGTATCGCTAGCCAGGCGAGTGCGAGTGGTGTGCTGAAATATTCCTTTGATTTCTTTATTTTATGGCATTCTGAAGTAGAAAGCTGACATTTTTGATTTTGTTAAATTTTTTATGTGCGCATGGTGTGCTTAAATATTTTATTCATTTATTTTATTTGTGAGTGGTGTGGTGTGCTGAAATATTCCTTTGATTTCTTTATTTTGTGGACTTTCCTTTGGGAATAGGCCTACATGGCTAACTTAGAGAGACAGACAATAGTTTAATCTCAAGATGTGTCTTGCATTTGGAAGATATAGGTATTTATCAAGTCACATATCAGTTACGACCAGAACGATAAGTCATGTGATGTAGCCTATTAGGCCTACAAAGTTTAGTAGATATTATGTCGAACTTGATACTCTGTGTGCACGGCGGCGATGTGTCTCAGACGCCCGGCTTCGATGTCACCTTTGTGGGCGGCATTTCATCTCACGTCTTTATCTCACGCTGTTTTTTTCCTCACAAGGTTACATTTACAATGTAAATGTAAGGTTGGCCACTCGCATTGATTTTCCTTCGAGTGGTTCTTCCACACGCCTGGGGTGGAACCCTAGCCAGGCCACTTTAGAGCAAAGCTATTCATATTTGACCATCACAGCCGCTATATGCTTCCTGGTACTATATGGTTCCTGGTGCTAAACCAATGGCAACTATGATGAATGTGATTTTACTTGCATTTAAGCGGGGACAATAACCTTGGTTTGTAGTGTCAAACACCGGAGAAACCCTAAGTGATATGCAAATTACTAAACAATGGGAAATGGATTGTGTTTATATAGTGCTTTTATCCAAAGCACTTTACATTGCCACATTCACCCATTCATACACACATTCATACACCGTCGGCAGTGTCAACCATGCAAGGCAATAGCCAGCTCGTTGGGAGCAGTTGGGGTTAGGTGTCTCGCTCAGGACACCTCGACACTTAGCTATGGGGAGCCGGGGATCGAACCAGCAACCTTCCAGTTGTCAGACCGCTCTACCTCTGCTACTGCCGCCACAATCAAACAGAGTAATCAGTGGAATTATAAGATAAGTTAATATTTTATTGATCCCAGGTGGGAACTTGGGAGTGTAAAAAAAAGTGTAATAAGCTTAATGTAAGTTTATATCGTCACTTGACCAGGGTGTAGTCTTTAACCGATCGAGGCAAAGCAGTTCCCCATTCATGGCAGACCAGACTAGCGCAGCATCACCACATCCTATATTCTTCAAAGCTTACCGAGTGGACCAATTGAGAAGCTGTCCCATCATTCAACATATACATACGTGTATACGGCAGTCATCATCTACAGGGTAGGATCCCAGCAGGGCATCGTTGTCATCAAGTTTTAGCAGGAACTGGTCATTGGTACTGTACAGCTCCAGGTCCATGCAGGAGACCGGCGTCCCTACAACGAGTTCCAGCTTACCCTAAAATCATGAGCAGAATAGTGTAAATGTGTTTACATCTGATTGTAACAGTGCGACAACATCAAAAACCGGACGGTAACTTATTCAGACTTATGACCACCGCACCTTAAATTCGGCTATGCTGATTCCTCTGTTGAACTTTTTATTAACTTCGAAGGAGCTGATGGTGCTGGTCAACCGCACGGCCACCGTGGGGTTGCTGATGACCGCTACTCCGTCGTCCATGTTTCTGCAGGAACACGTTTAATGACGACATGACACACACTGGACATTGGCGGGGATAACGCAATGTAACGTAATCGCAGTTTGCGTGGACAATGCGGATAGTCGTTGACTTCTTCTATAGCGAATGGTTTACAGTGGTGTAATAAACACATGAGGGTGAATTAAGCAGATTGGTCCAACAAGCGAGCTATCGTTACCAGAGCAACGTTGGACACCGTTGGTTAGCTAAAACCAGCTAGTTTTAGCTAACCAACGGTTAGCTAAAACGCGTGCAATGCGTGCAATAGTTACTTACAGATATTTCCTTCGGTGTTGGTAAAGAAATGCGGAGAGAAAAAACCTAGCAAGCAGACTCTGTACCGAACTCAATCGCTGTGACTTATATCAGATCACTACTAACTAATATAACTCTACAGATAGAGCGAGCCGTGACGTTGTCACTGGTGCGAAGTTAAACCCAAGTACATAAGCTCCCGCCACGCCTTGTTCTGGAAGGTTCCTCCCTCCCACCGCGTGACGTTCCTCGAGTGGGACCAACAAGACACGCAGCCGACCAATGAAAACGCGTCATGACAAAGAAACCACCCGGACACGCCCACTTTGCGACAGACAGACAAGGCCGTTAACGAATAGGCGTGCGGGCGTGTTGTCTTGACGCAACGACGTGCGACACGACCGCATAGTGGCGCTACAGGCATTTTCTCAGATTTGCCAAGAAAATTGGCATCATGGAATAGTTGTTATTGCAATTGTCATATTACTTGATGTGTACACGATACGTTTGGATGTGACGTAATTCGAGGCACATTTGTATCCAACATACATGCACGCATATTTAACTTATTAGGCCATTGTTTATTTATCATATACATTGGCCATAGACAAATAATTGCATGTGAGTAGGTTTGCATGAGTGTTTCTTTAAGTGTGTTAGTTGCACTATATGCATCACCTGAAAAGATACAGTAAATCTATATCTGGTAGACTTTCTGATGAATTCCAAAAAAATATGGTTTTGGTCGGTCCTCTTGGCACACAAGTACAACAAGTGTGAGCTACTTGTACTAAATATATATATAATCGTTCAGGATGGGTGGATCTATATAACCCTAACCCTAACCTATATCTATATATATATATGATTACAGCTACAGATATGGGTCAGCATAGTGACGGGCTATGGGCGTGGCGAATTCTTACAAACATCCATCATTTCGTCGACGATCTGAGAATGAAGAGAGGGAGTGAGAGCGAGAGGGAGGGAGGAGGAACTAGAAAAAGTTAAAGTAAAAAATGGCTTCCTTGTCTTTGGAGTCTGCAAAACAATCCGAGAATAGCCAAGAGAAGACTACTGCAGTGGAGGCCTTAGAGCAAAAGGAAGACACCGATCCGGACGAAGTTTCCGAACAATTACTCAAAACTTTCCAAAAGTCTGCCCTTAGCTTTTCCACTGATCAAGTTGCATGTCTGTGCGAAGCCCTTTTGCAGGCGGGCAATGTGGATCGCCTGTATAGATTCCTATCCACCATACCTCCTTCGGCCGAGCTGCTACGTGGCAACGAGACCCTTTTGAAGGCCCAGGCTTTAGTCGCTTTCCACCGGGAAGAATTCAAAGAATTATACGCAATTCTCGAGAGCTACGATTTCCACCCGAGTAACCATGGGTTCCTGCAGGACCTTTACTTGCGAGCGCGTTATAAGGAAGCAGAGAGGTCCCGGGGTCGTAGCTTGGGTGCTGTGGACAAGTATCGTCTGAGGAAAAAATTCCCCCTGCCGAAAACCATCTGGGACGGAGAGGAAACCGTGTATTGTTTCAAAGAAAAGTCGCGCAATGCACTGAAAGAGTGTTACAAAAGCAATAGGTACCCAACCCCAGACGAGAAGAAAAACTTGGCCAAAGTGACTGGACTCTCACTCACGCAAGTCAGCAACTGGTTCAAGAACCGAAGGCAGAGAGACAGAACCCCGTCGGGCACTCAGAGTAAAAGGTAAGCAGTCTTCTCCAATGCTGAATACAGCGAAAGTTGCGACTCGAAAACACGATAACCCGTTTACTAAACTATCAATGTCGCAATTCAGCCCACAACAAGCACATCGCATAGTGTATTTACGCGTCCAGACACGACACATGGTCGTAGTATTTATTATATTTGGCAGCGATAATGAGTCCAAGAAACTAGAGGACTTCAGCTGCCCATGCTTTCGACCAAAATGAAGTCGGCAATAGACAGCAAGTCAACCGTGGTTCTCGCTCACACATACATGGTTCGATCGATCAACCTCTGACAGTGACAAAGCCACTCGGCCCCTAGACAGCAGACTTGATGCTTGGGCCCAAGAGCATGTTGCTTTGTTATGAAATGTGAGATCCAGGCACCCCGCTAAGTCTCGAGTTTCCTGAAATCTAGCACCGCGATCTACTCACCCGCATGCGCGCCCCAGAGGCTGAGCACAGATATTGGACGTCTACCTCGTTATTCAGTGTTAACGCTACAGCTCTTATGAATTCGGTATTTGCAACAAAAACATGTCATTTAGTGACACTAAATTCATAAGAGAGAGCATGCTTAGATACGACAGACTACATGTTTTTTGCAGACTATACAGCAACTCGTTTTTGCGGCCAGTGCCTGGTCTTGCAGACTCAATCTGTGCACAAAATGATTTTAAGACGTGAATTACATTATATAAATTATTGCTTGGTTTTCAGTATTTGGGTCTCAATATAATACATGCCTAGGCCTAAATTTATAAGACATTTAGAATAGTATTTCTTTGTAATAGTGCTGTAATATAGTCGTCTAAGATGTATCTGCCGACGATGACGATACAGTCAAATCTAAACCATATATTTTTCTTTTGGGTATAACATTCTTTGGAAGTAGCTTTACCTTCACACAACGCACACACACTACACCTGCCCCAATCGACACTATTTCTGCCCTTCTGTTTCAGTGAGTCTGATGGCAACCAGAGTTCAGACGATGAGGTCAATATGGATGATGTCTCAGACCAATCCAAGGAACCTGTGGGATCCACTGCACCAATCATCTCCTTCTCCGGAGTCCCTGCCCACGCGGGAGGCCAACTTATTCTCAACGGATCAAATGGATTCCTCACTACGTCCCAGCCCTTGTTACTCAATGGGAGTCCCCTGATCCCTGGGGCTGGTGTGATTTTAAATGGGCTTACCATCGGCGAATGCCAGACAGTCACGCTGAGTCCTGTCGGAGGCAATTCCCCACTCATACTTAATGGAGCCCAAGTGATCACCAAGCCCAGTATTGGCATTCAACAGCAGACACTGCAAGGGGTGTCTTTGACGGAACAAGAGGGCTCTGCCATGGGCGCTAAATTAAACAGTTTAACACAATTGGTTTTGAGCACGGACTCCGACCCCACCCCCTCATCAGCCATCTCTACTCATCACAAATTGGAAACAAAGGGCAGCGTAAGCGTAACCGGGACTAGCTCCGCTCTGGATTTTATCAACGTCCCAGAGGGGATGGAAATCAAATCAGAGGGCGCTGGTCAGACATTATCTTCCTCGTCTTCATCTTTATCTCCTTCTCCATCAACCATGTCTTCTTCTCCAGTCTCTCTCGCTTCGATTGTCTTTGCACAAAATGGACAACTCCCGGAGCCTCTTGCCCTTCCATCCTCCATGTCCCCTCCAGGCGTAGTCATCTCCAGCGCTGTAGTGTCTCTCCCTGGCCAACAGGGGGAGTATGTGGTGTTGACCAGCTCCAGCCCCCAGTTAACCCCCTCTAGCTCTATCTGCCAGGTAGTGTCCTCATCCCTCAACTCTACACCACAGATCTTCTCTTTGCCCCAGGTTGTGCCCTCAATCCAGGGTATACCAGTATCCCAGTTAGTCCAGCACACAGCTGGACTGACCACCGGTGCTCAGGTGTCTCAATGTCCCCAGTTGGTCCCTGTGTCCCCTCTCTCTTCTCCCCTATCCCAAGCATCCCTTTCTCACTTTCATGCTCCCCAGTCGGTGAATATTGGGCATCCACTGGTGCAGACTCTCTCTCAACAGCAGCAGCAGAATGTGTCCACAACTCTCAGTGAAGGAGCCACGACCATTGTCTCTGTCACTCAGCTCTCCAATGGCCAGTTCACCCAGGGCTTGTCGCTTCAACTTGAGGACCACGCAACAACCACCAACCTTCCTCTCACGCAAATCCAGGCCTCACCGGGCCCCGCGGTTATCCCTATATCTTCCTCGACACACGTTACCCAGGTCCCCCAGCCCAAAGACACTGTTCCGGCTCAGATAGTGCCCCCCTCCATTCCTCAGCTGGTTCCAAGTTCCTCCATCTCTGCTTCCCCCACTTTGTCCTTCCCACAAGTAGTCCCTACCACACCCTCGCTCTCAATCTCTGCTGGTGGATTACCCTTGCAGATTCTCACTTCCGCCCCGGGGGCAGCTGGAGGGATCACACAGGCCCCATTCAGAATAAACCAAGTGGGGCCCATTCAGAGTCTGGGGGCCCCGACTAGCATGGCCTCCAATGTACAGCTCCTCAACTCAGGAGTGATCCAACTGCCATCTGCGTCTCCAGGTAACGTAACTTACAAAGCCGTGTGTATAGATGGTTGTTGAGGAATGGTTAGATAGTGAATTATGAGATGGGAGAGATGGGAATAAAATATAATACTAATAGAACATAAGTTTAACCTGATGCCAGAATATGAAAAATACTTTTTATTTAACTAGATATCAGTTTTACAAATCATGTATGCACCCTGCTCCAGGTAACCTCCTACTTGGTGGAGGTCCTTACCTGAGTGTCCAGCAAGGGAAGCTGATTCTGACAATCCCAGCGGGAATCCAGCTCACCAGCTTGCCAATGAAACCAGTCCCAGAGGTTTCTCCCATTCCTGCTAACAGCCTCCTTCTCAGCCCCCCAGCGGCCTCCCAGCTGACGACCACATGTATTTCAACCTCCAACACCCTTGTTTCATCTCCCCTCAGCTTCATTAACTCCTCCCCGCTCTACTGCAGTCCGGAGACCAGCGTCACCAACAGCCACACCTACACCGTATCCTCGCCACACGCCTTGGAGCATTCTGTCCTTCCCACACAGTCCAACCTTCTCACCCCAGAAAGCATGCTCTCTCTCAGCCCAATGTGCAGTGGCGTGACACCCAACACCCAGCTTTCCCAGTCTGCCTGGAGCCCTGTGTCGCTCCCCACGTCTGCGAGTCTAACTCTTTTCGATGTCCGAGGGAAGGGGGACATGCCGGAGGATCCGGCTCTGCTGGGTCTACCTGGTGGAGAGTCCCTGCTTTTGGGAAGTACTTCTCCAGATCAGGATGTGGGAAGCGGATCCCCGCTGGGGCATTCAGAGGAGCTGGATGGGGACTCTAAGATTCTGACCCAGCTCCAGTCAGTTCCTGTGGATGATGAGCTGGGTTTGTAGTCTCTTTCCCTTTCCAGACCAGCACTCCCACTTTTAATGAAAAACCAAAGGCAATGAACAATGTGCATTATTGACTGCGCTCTGAGATTACTTTTAATTAAGAATCACAATAATCAAGGACACAAACATCTCTCGTATGTGCATGGAGATTATGAACTATGGGTCCAATGCACCCATAGTTTTAGCCGGCATTTAGTTAATCATGGAGTTTCTTGATATGGACTGCCAAGGTTTTATGTGATATTAACTTGCTGATCGAGCACCATATTGCTGGACCTAGAATGTTATACTGACAAGTACTGAAAGACTATACTTTAAAGTTCTGCCTTTTTGATGTGCCTATGTCCCATAACTTTGGCACCAAACATGGATCCCCTAACATTTTCAGACTCAAAGTCCACATGTGCCTTTTTTCACTCACAAACTGTATGCACTTCTGACCATGGAATGGTAATCAGCCAGAGGATTCAGAAAGCATTGGCATCAGTATAGAGAAGCTTGAGACCGCAACACCTCTAATAAAAGTCTCTGGTCACTTCATTGAATAATGCATTAGTTGCGTTATGGATTTCTAGTGATACTGTGGTTTGGCAGTGAAGTTTAAGACGGATGTTAAGTGCAGTTATTTTGAATAGTGTATATCTACTTTATTATTTTTGGCAGACTTACTGAAGATGTCATTATAAACATACTATGGAGCAACAACAAGCACATTATTCTTTAAGCTTCCAAGACACCTAATACTAAGTTAATGTGTCATCAACCAGCAATCTACAGCTGGTATGTGTTTCCTCTCATTACAACACTGAGCAACTTTGTGAATTTAACAAGACACCTTGTGGCATGGAAGACAGTCCTCTTGGCGCCACATTCACCAAAATGGTGAAGTCCACTTTGGCCAGCTTCAACTGTTGATGTACAAAATAAGATACTGAGTTATTACAGGGAGTGGTGACATGGCTTATTCTCCCCAGTCTGCTTTACTGCAGGCCAGATCTAACCATCAAGACTTCAAGATCCAGACCTATTGTGCTATGGATTGGATGTCTGTGACCTTTCCTTGGAGGAAGCAGAGGAATGGGTCCACCACATAACATTTTCAACATTCTGGGAAGGAGTGAAATGTGTGAAAATCATCAGACAAACGATGGTCTTGCTTCTTTTGTTTGACTCCTCCTTTTTCCCCTTGTTCAAGAAAAGCAAAAATGAACCAAAGCACGCCAGAAACTAGGGTTCGAGGAGGAACAGTAGAGTAAAACAACTGTTTTGATTAAATTACTTGTTTTCTTAAAGCAACTATATTAAAGATTCAAAGGCTACAGCAATATTTACTCCAGTACCAGTTCACAGAGCACAAGCCTAAACCATCAGAAATGTCTGTATTGCAAGTATAAAAAGACATAGGATATTAAATTAGTTTAGGTGCAATGCAAGGGATGTGAAGAACACAACACACAACATAGGGGCTGAGTTTCAAAGCCAGTACACTTGGGAGATTAAAAACTTTGTACACAGAGCTTAAAGACACAGCCTGATGCGTTACACTAAAAATGTGCTCTGATTCCACCAAGAGATTTGACTTTTGAATGCAGCCACATTCTTCAGTGTTTTGTATTTGTTTATTTGTTTGTTATGATGTGATTTTTAACTTAAAGTGCCTTATGTTTTAGATTAGTACCATTTATTTTTAAAGGGTGTATTTGCTGTATAATGCAGCAAAACTAGTGAGGTGTAGAAGCCCCACAAATCCCCCACGGTCTTCATGTTAACCTACATTGTTGTTTCTTATTTACCTTATGAAATGTAAAACGACACTCCTGGTTCATGGTCAGTCCCCCACCATCTCCTCCTCCTTTTTATATTTTGCACATTTCATTTGCATGTTTACACTGCGCTGCTGTGTTGTTATGAAAATGGTTGCGCACGGATTCCATTCTGAAATGTCCGCTGTGGTTACTGGCTCCTGGCTTAAAGGAAACTTCCAAGAGACATTCAGTTGGAAAATCATAAGGTCAGGACAGGATCTCCCATTGGTACAGTACAGTTCCCTCCATTGAAAACATTGAACACATACCGTTTTTGTGAGCTGTCCAGTGCCATAACACATTATACAAATTCAATTAAGGTACACATTACTTTATTCAATGTAGCACATTTAGCTATAATAATGGCTGTTTCGTGTTTTTATTTGTGTGTTTGTCTGATTTTATTTGTATGTATACATAGTCGTTTTGAACCATGTATCAATTACTCTACATTTAAAAAACTGCATGTTATTTAGTCAAAATGGAAGTTCTTTAAATGTTGTAATAGGAAGTGACATTAATATTTACTCCAAATTTGCCATTGTTTATGCTCCAAGTGTTATATTACACAATTGTAAAAACTATCATTTTGGCCAAACGTGAAGTTAACAGCTTTCAGACTAAAATAATTTGAACACAACTCGATTCTGACCCTACAGAAGGGGTGGGATAGGGGAGCTGGGTGTAAGTAATTCAGTTCAGTGAGTAAATTCTTTGTCAATGTTGAGTATATAATGCCCTTGTTAAATGTTTTCATTATGCTGTTACAATATGTCCATGTACAATCATACCCCAAATGTTTTTTGTATTAGTCTAGAATTTAATGCATGTATTCCCTCCACTTGACTCGTATGCCTCTGGAATTAACCAAAGATAATGCGCATTTAAATGACTTTTTGGATGGCTTTGAAAGGGATTGATGTTTTGTATTTGTTGTTGTTTGTCATTTAAGGTTGGTATTTCACCGTTTTGTACTCAGAAACATTCTATTTTTTATATGACTGTCATGATATTGTAATAAACTACGTTGACAAAATGTCTGTCTAAAGTGCATTTGAAAGAAATGTCTTCTGTCAATACTAAAGCATTGCTTCGCAGGATGGGGAATTAGAGTGTACTTAAATCACCTGTCTGGGCAAGGGCACCTATTTTGTCTATCAAAATATACCCAAATGCGTTGCTTCTTGTTGGCATTGCACTGCCTGCTCTCTCTGGATGAATGGGAACACAACGGCAAAAGCACAATCTGTGTGTGCGTGTGTGTTTGCAAAGGAGAGGCATGATGTTTTTGTAGCCCGCATCCTCTCAGGTTACATACAAGTTAAACATCACGAGCGTTGACAAAAGAATAGGGGCAGGATGAAAAAAAAACAACAACCCCAGAAAGAGCCAATGTACAGACACAAACTCACTCAGTCTTTCACCCACTGACCGAGCAGTCCAATCCAGCTCCGTTGACCCATCTTCAACTTGAAGATCCCCTCAGCAACACAGAGAACCTCAGAGAGGACCTTGCATCTCGGCCACCTTCCGCCCTCGTCCCCCACATGGAGGTGGTTTTCTCTGCTGAGCAGGTGGCCTGCGTGTGTGAGGTCCTGCTGCAGAGCGGCAGCATGGAGCGACTCACCGCCTTCCTGCACACTATTACCTCCTCGTCCTCCTCCTCGTCCACGTCGCTGGAGGAGCTGGAGAGTGTGCTCAAGGCCCGGGCGATGGTGGCCTTCCACCAGGGCCGCTTCGCCGACCTCTATGGGCTGCTGGAGGGCTTCCCCTTCTCCCAGCGCTGCCACCTCCTGCTGCAGCAGCTGTGGCTCCGGGCGCACTACGCCGAGGCGGAGAGGCAGAGGGGGAGGCCGCTGGGCGCTGTGGGGAAGTACCGCATCAGGAGAAAGTTCCCGCTGCCCCACACCATCTGGGATGGAGAGGAGATCAGCTACTGCTTCAAGGTACTGGACAGCTCTTGGCCCTCTGCAATGCTGAATTGGCTTAATGTGATGATGACTGTGTCTTTGTAAAGGCAGCCTATTTTAAAACATGCACATTTAATATAGATAATTTCATAGTATATGCTTTGTGCCAATATGTTGTATTAATACACAATAGATTGTACAAATTATTTGTGGTGGCAGGATCGTCACACAAATCCTCATCGTTAATTAATCGACTTTCATGACTCTTGTCTCTGTCCAATTGCCAACAGGAGAAGTCTCGGGATGTGCTACGTGAGTGGTACGGTTACAAAGCTTACCCTTCAACGTGCGAGAAACGGGATCTGGCAGCTGCCACAGGTCTGACGCTCACACAGGTCAGCAACTGGTTCAAGAACCGAAGGCAAAGAGACCGCACAACTAATGGGCCCGATAGGTCGGTACTCTGGGTTCATTTTACTGATTGTGTTATGAAAGTGGCTTAGGGGCTATTTGTTCACATTTTGATCATAGTCTATTTTCTTACTTAAGCTGAAACATTTTTAGCAGCAGACAAGAGGCACCTGAAATCACAGATGTATTATACGCCTCAGATAACCTTACTATTTGACTTGGGAGGATTGTTGTCATATGTGAATACTAAATTATTCAAATAATGTGTTAAAGCTTTGTAATCAAATCATCTTAAGCCATCTTGCGTACACACGCACACATATGGGTGTGTACACATGGACCAGATTAATGGTGAAGTGACGATAACTTTTGCTCCTGTCTTTGCTTTCTTTCTGCAGTTTTTACTCATTTTGCCCCAACGAAACCTTGGGGGAAGTGTATCCAATGTCTTACCAAGACCCTTCCTCTCCATGTAGTCCTCCTCTTCCTCCTCCTCACTGCTGCTCCCCGCGCCTCTCCCACCCCCCACCTCCATTAAACCATCTGCCGGGGGCTCTACTCTGAGTTAGTGTACAACCAAAACATCAATATTTTCCATGACTATTATTAGATTTTGTATTTGATCTACTATGCAACAAAACAAAGTGATGTCTTTGTGTTAATAAAGAAAACAATCTTGTCAGATCAAGTTTATTGATTGTTGTTTTTTTAAACCTAGAGTTTGGAGATCTAAAATGCTAATGTAGGTGGAAGCAGAGGTACATTCATGCACTACTGAAGACTGACTGACAGATAGGCTAATGTCATTTAAATTCATATCATCATTTCCTCTTCAATTTGTTTGTTAAGAGGCACCATGAACAAGGCAGGTTTCTTCAGACATTTCGATGTGTAAAAGTAAAACTATTTTCTACTCATTAAAGACTCATGCATTGGAGACTAAAACCGTCTAAAAACTCACTCTACAGATGTCAAAGTCTTTGGTAAAGTGAATGCTGTTTTATTCCACCATTATTGTCATTCTGTTCTTCTTCTGTGAAGTCTCTCATCGGGTGACTAAACTGGTTTAAATGAGTTTTTCTTCTTTGCTTTTGTCCAAGCATCACCAGTGGGACAAACTCTTCCCTCCTCTGTGAAGCTGGATGCAAGATGGGACTTGGCACAGTAAGACACTTCAGTGTCGCGAGGGCGTTTTGTCGAGTCACTTGACTCCACGACGTGGGCTTACAGGCCCAGATACTCAGCCACAAACACAGCAAGGATCCTGGTGAGGTTCTCCACCGTGGGCCGATGCATGTTCTCCTCCGTGTCGTCTAAAGTGTGCCAGAACGGAGGGAAGGGTGTCGCAATAACATGCAAGATGGGAACCCCTGTGTGAACATCAACGAGAGAAGAAAGATGTTTTGTTTGACCTCCAAACGTAAGAGGGGTGAATCGTCGATAGAGATGAATGGACTGGCTTGGGTTTGTCAGGAGGTGAGTAGAGAATACGTACATTTGTGTCAGTACATTGGCTTTTTTTCCCCATCCGATATTGCCCCAGGTTTGTGTCTCACCTTTATGCAGGAAGGGGATGTGATCGTCCTGAACAGGACCCAAGTAAACATCCTTCTTGAAGTACATCTGCTCCGAGGGGTGAGAGGTCAGCAGACCCTGCCTATGGAGTCTCTTTTCTAAGCATCAAAAAAGCAAACCAAAAAAATAAGTACGCACAAATACAAAGATCATAATAGATATGACGTGCAGATGGGGCTGGGCAATATATGGATATTATATCAATATTGTGATATGACGCTAGATATCGTCTTAAGAGTTTGGATATCATAATATCTTGATATGGCATAAGTGTTGTCTTTTCCTGCATTACAGTGACGTGGTTTTCTGACCTTACCAGACTGTTCTAGCTGTTCTATTATTTTCCTTTACCCACTTAGTCATTATATCCACATTTCTGACGATCATTTATCTCATTGTGTATACAAAAATAGGCCTTACAATGTGGTTACTTTGTGACTATTTATTTATTGAATTACTCAAAACGTGCTTTATCCTGATATATATTGTCAGCGAGATATTAAATGACTTGATATCGGGATAGAAGATTTTGGCCATATCGCCCAGCCCCATGTGAAGATAACCCAGATGCATTGACTACCTGCGGTGATCAGGCGGTCGAACCAGCGGGCCGTGTTATCAAAGTGATTGGCAATCAGAGGATCTGGAGCCCCAAGAAGATCCAAAAGCACAAAGAGATCCTACAGGAGGAGCCCAGGAAGACAGACACAAGGGCTCCGTTAGTTACCCTTGTTGTTTCTACCTGACCTGTCCAGGGTGGTCTGGCGTGCATTGTGATGGGATCTGAATAACTGAATAATTAAATCCCTGCCCTAAGAATGTAATGCATGTGTAGAGTGTGTGTTTCCACACACTAGTAATGCCCCTTTGACACATGCCGTCTATCCCAGAAATGTTCCAGAACATTTCCTGCATGGAGGTCAAGTGTGAATGGCAACAGGGTTCAAAATCCCAGAAAATCTGTTCGGCCAATTTCCCAACTGAAGACCTGGTCTTTCCCACCTGAAGACAGACAAGCTATTTTTTTTCAAGAATGGCTGGAAACTGGAAACAGTCAGAAATAAGGGAGCTCCTCTCAGTTCTTCTTCTGTTGAGTTTTATAGGGACGGCATCCCAAGTGTTGTATTACCGCCATCTGCTGGACGGTCCCCCTGGACTGTCCCTATTCAGGCATTGCTATGCCATGCTTGAAAGGGCACAAGACAGTAAGTAGTAGCTGCATGTGTGAATAGTGAAAACCACTAGCCTTGCCCAAAAGGTAATTTAGTAAAGAGGCTTTAGTTTCATATTCAAAATTGATTTCATATAACATATGACCAGCATGCAGACGCTTCTCTCCTTTTGCAATCAACAGAATTCTACCAGGGATTATCCGATCACATAGGCCACATTGCATTCAAGTGTCAGGTCTGGACGTTAAGTCTGCGATGGGATCTGGCAGCTCAGATCACAAGAGTAAGTGTAACCTAACCCTGTCTGCAGTCATGTCGAACTTACTATATTGGCATAAAGATCAGTTGACCAGACCCTGAAGGGTACACTACAAAGAAACAGCAAATGATTATCAAAGTATCTAGCATCGTATTCTGCACAGTGCATGGCGAACCTTCTTCAGGAGCAGGTTTGTGTGCATGTGGAAATATTAAATCACTGGAAATGTCTTCTAATCAGCACTCAGTCACTTTAACTCAAGGCAGTGAAAAGAGCCTGAAGCTGGTTTTACGAGGCATAAAAAGGTCATCGCTGTCATACTATGCCATCTCTGCTGGGTGGCTTCGGATGAGAGACTCACCACGGCCTGCAACACAGTGGTGTGTGTGGCGCCGGGGGGGTGTGGCGTGCGCGCCATCCATTCAGATAAGTGACGGGAGCCGTACAGTGAGTCTGTGGCCGTCCATTCCTCAAACGATTCCTCCCCGTCGAAAAACACCAGCTGGAGAGTTACTGGGGGCTTCTAATGGAACGAACAACACAACAACAAAAAATATTATATCGATATAAATATAAAGGAAGAGGAAACACAATGGAATATGGAAGCAGCATCTGAGAGCAGTTGCTAGTGTCTGCAGTACTGTGTGTGTGTGTGTGTGTGTGTGTGTGTGTGTACTAAATACAGCAGACTGCTGCACTTGCAACAAATGACTGCAGCCAGCACTTTCCAGCCAAGGCTGCAGTAATGCAGACAGACAGAGAGAAGAGGACAGTAGGAGCCGGAGACTATTAATAGACTTGTTGTTTTGGTTTCTTTGTCATCAATAAAAGGAGTGAACCATGGAAATGAGGTAAAATATGGCTTATGAATTATTTAGTTTTCATAGAAATGCAATCTTCTCACTACCCTTTATTTTTTACGTTCTGAGTCATCGTGCCACCTCATTTACAAATATGTGTAAATGTATTGACTGTGTCAAGATGCACACACACGCCTAAAATCAAAGACGCCCACATTCAGAACTTAAAACTACAAAAAGCAATCCACACACAACAGCAGCAGCACAGCAGCAGCAGCAGCAGCAGCAGCCTACTGTACCTGCTGCTTCAGTGAACGGAGCTGGCCGTCCAGGGCGGAGGCCAGCTCCAGCATCATGGCACAGGGCACGGCCGAGTCGCTGGCCCCTAGGAACACCTTCTCCGGGGCCCGGGGGTCCGGGGGCAGGGCCTTGGAGTCGTAGTGGCAGCTGAGCAGAAGCCGGCGAGGGGTGGACGGGTCCAGGGTGGCCATGAGGTTGGTGAAGGTGACCTGCCCCCTGGGGGTGGCCGCTTGGAAAGAGTCCATGTCCACGATCCAGCCGGCGGACAGAGACGTCAGTGTGGATTTGATGTGCTGGATGAGTGCAGTGCACAGGGGTGGATGAGAGGCAGGTATAGATGAGAAAACGTACCGGGTTCGAACCCCTAACTGTAGGCATCCTTGAGCGAGATGCCCCTATACCTGCAGTACCTGCTTCTTAATGACATGTACCTCACTTCAGTGCAGGTCGCTTTAGATACAAGTGTCTGCTAAGTTATAGTATTATGATGATTATTATCATCATCATCATCATCATTATTATAAGTAGTATGAATGATTCTAGCAGGTCAGAAACGCCGCATTACAAATGCTGATAGTGTCTGAATGACTGTGGCTACCTTCTGTAGCTCCATAGTAGTAATAGTAGTAATAGTAATAATTCTAGCAGGTCAGAAACACCACATTAGAAATGTTGATAGTGTGTGAATGTGGCTACCTTCCGTACAGCCAGGCTGCCCTGTGTTCCAGGGAGCCTCTCGATGAGGATGGGTCTCAGGTGAGTCTCCCACAGTCTGGTCCCATCCACTTGAGAGGCCAGGCGCCTTATCTGGGCTGGAGAATTCTTACTGGGCTTGTGGGACAGCTGGAGGGAAGGACGATCAATATAGTGTTACTAAAGTGAGCTGGGAAAGAGAATATGCAGACAATATTTATTATGAGAGGAATCAGAGAGAAATGTCATGTCTATTACGACTTCTGGCTCATATTGAACTTATTACACAAGTAGTAAAAATCATAGGCTCTATGACAGGAAGTTAATTACTCATCAGGATGAGTGTGAGTTGTGTTATGTACTTTACCTTGTCTTTTGCTAGGTCAACAGCAGGTAGACGGTTGACATGGTCACTGCTCGTGTCGTAGGAAAAGCAGATCCCCAAGATCATTGCCAGCATCAACACCGCGATCAGGCAGAAGATGAGAACGCGGGCACGGGGCATCCGAATGCGGTCACAGACAGAAATTGGACTGCCACCATGGTTGACCTGTAACGGCTTGTATCGTCGACTTGATCTGGACATGGTCCTATCGACGAGGTTGTAGCCTATGGTGTGTATATGTGGGGGTCCGTCAACACATGACAGTGTTCACATCTACGCCTACGTGTCATAACCTAGGGCGCATAGGAACAAAGCAACCACAGCGATTTAATCAATCATACGTCAGGAAAGTATAAAACAGTTTTGACTTAACTATCGATCAACTACCTGCTTACCAGTAGGCCTATGCAAATAGTACATTCGAGTCGTAGGGCCTACATCTTCAACCCTAGGCGATTGCAACAGCCCCGTTTACACCAGGGCTGCACATTTCAATCACTAAAACGGCAATGCACAGAACAGTACGCCCCTATTCGCAGACACGCGTTTAACAGGTTTCAGTGAAGCCGAACAGCATATTTCAAACAACATGTCAGTCTGTGCAACGACAAAAAGGATAATGTTCATAATCGGTTATATTTCCACCTGTCACAACATCGACGCTGCAAACACCGCTCGGATGCATCTATGTCGCCCCTTTTGCGTCTCCTGGAAAACCGGCAAAACGAAGGATAAAGGGCCAAACTCCAACAGTGTGTAGACAGTGTGTCTCTACAGCGCAGCAGCCCCGCAGACGTCTGCGAGCTCGCTGATTTCCGGATGTTGTTGACGACACTGACGAGCCAAGAGATGCTTTTAAAGGGACAGGGGGGGAACTGTATATGCAACATTGTAGTAATAGTCAACGATGTTCCAGTTTATACGTTTCTTTTAACTTTTAACTATCGTAGCCTTTTAGGAGAAGGTATTCTGCGTTAATTGCTGGCATTTTGCGGTGTAATATTTACTGGAGTACAGTTTTTATTTAATAATAATATTAATAATACTAATTCTAAATAAGACAGAATGTATAGGACTAGGCCTACATATGCCAGTAGTCAAAACAAAATACATAATCCTGTATCTATCTGTTGTTTATTAAAGCTGCCCGCGCCAAAACCCCAGCGGGAAAGGTGAGTGTAACTCGCACCATTCGGTCATTTGATTGGTCGGCGCCTCCGGCGCCTCCAGCGCCCCATGTTAGGCCGCTCGTGATTGGTCAAAATGACACATGACTTCGTCCCGACCCTTAGTACAAATACAACTTTTAGCGCGTTTTTACGGGATTCGCGCGCTTCACGTTCACTTTAGGCACATTGGAGTCAAACTCCACTACCTTTGTGGCCAACTAACTAATTAATTCGTTTATTCTTCATCTGACAAGCCACATCTACGACAACGACAATGCACGTGATTAAGCGAGGTGGGTATTTCTTTTTTTCCTGTCCAAATAATTGTATGTTTGTGTAGGTCTTTAGAGGCATCTGGACCATGTTTCATCCGTGTACATCCTATGCGTAAATTAACACAATGACAATCAACACACATGACCAGTACATGCTAGCTGATATTTATTGATTGGCTATAGAAGTGCTCCGCTAGTTTGTCAGATGAGCTCTAGCTTGCTAAACTAAGCTGTAGCTACTTCATATCGTATTGACAACGCACTAGTTTGCAGGTTTACAGGATGAAAACGTTTTTGGAATAAAAAAAACCCTGATCAACTTGAACGCATGGCTTAAAATAAACGCTGCGCAGTTGTATGGGGTCGTAGGTGGGCTTAGCCATTGTTCTTGGGCATCGTCGCTTAAATGTACATTGTGTCTATATTTAATGTTTTAGGAGCTTTTACGATAGTACAAGAGTAATGCAGTAGTCCCTTGGTGTCAAATTAACTACAGTTTACCTAACTCTGCAGGTACATTTTATTTGGGCCATAGTGTTACATACTATGGACCGCTATTGCATCATTAACGTCATATCCATTTGAACGAAACTAACAACCTTTTGCTCTTTCAGATGGACGCCAAGAGCGTGTCATGTTCGATAAAATCACTTCCCGTATCCAGAAGCTCTGCTACGGGTTGAATTCAGATTTTGTGGATCCAACCCAGATTACCATGAAGGTAATCCAAGGTTTGTACAGCGGTGTCACCACTGTAGAGCTGGACACCCTGGCAGCAGAGATCACTGCCACCCTCACCACCAAGCACCCTGACTACGCCATTCTTGCCGCGCGCATCGCCGTCTCCAATCTCCACAAGGAGACCAAGAAGGTGTTCAGTGAAGTGATGGAGGACCTGTACAACTACGTCAACCCCTTGAACTCGCGCCACTCCCCCATGATCTCCAAGGAGACCCTCGACATCGTCCTGGAGAACAAGGACCGCCTCAACTCTGCCATTATTTTCGACCGGGACTTCTCCTACAACTTCTTCGGCTTCAAGACGCTGGAACGCTCCTACCTGTTGAAGATCAATGGCAAGGTCGCAGAGAGGCCTCAGCACATGCTCATGAGGGTGGCTGTGGGGATCCACAAGCAAGACATCGCCGCAGCTGTGGAAACCTATAATCTGCTGTCGGAGAAGTGGTTCACCCACGCCTCTCCCACTCTGTTCAACGCCGGCACGAACCGACCCCAGCTGTCCAGTTGCTTCCTGTTGGCCATGAAGGACGACAGCATCGAGGGGATTTATGACACGCTGAAACAATGCGCGCTCATTTCCAAGTCTGCCGGAGGCATCGGTGTGGCGGTGAGTTGCATCAGAGCCACGGGAAGCTACATCGCTGGCACCAATGGTAACTCCAACGGCCTGGTCCCCATGCTGAGGGTATACAACAACACTGCACGCTACGTCGACCAAGGTGGCAACAAGAGACCCGGCGCGTTCGCTATGTATCTGGAGCCGTGGCATTTTGACATCTTTGACTTCCTGGAGCTGAAGAAGAACACTGGAAAGGAGGAGCAGAGGGCCAGAGATCTCTTCTATGGCATGTGGATCCCCGACCTGTTCATGAAGAGGGTGGAGAGCAACCAAGAGTGGTCTCTGATGTGCCCCAACGACTGTCCCGGATTGGACGAGTGCTGGGGGGAGGAGTTTGAGAAGCTGTACACCAGCTATGAGCAGGCGGGCAAGGCCAAGCGTGTAGTGAAAGCGCAAGAGGTGTGGCACGCCATCATCGAGTCCCAGACCGAAACGGGCACGCCCTACATGCTGTACAAGGATGCCTGCAACAGGAAGAGCAACCAACAGAATCTGGGCACCATCAAATCCAGTAACCTGTGCACTGAGATCATCGAATACACCAGCGATGATGAGGTGGCCGTGTGCAACCTGGCTTCCATCGCGCTCAACATGTATGTAACTCCCGAGGGTACGTTTGACTTTAAAAAGCTGGCGTACGTAACCAAGGTCGTCGTCAAGAACCTCAACAAGATCATAGATATCAATTTTTACCCAGTGCCAGAAGCAGAGAAATCCAACAACCTCCACAGGCCCATTGGCATCGGTGTGCAGGGTTTGGCGGACGCCTTCATCTTGATGCGTTATCCCTTCGAGAGCCCGGAGGCCCAGCTGCTCAACATTCAGATCTTCGAGACCATCTACTACGCTGCCCTGGAGTGCAGCTGTGAGCTGGCAGAGGAGCTGGGTCCGTATAAGACCTATGCCGGCTCCCCTGTCAGTAAGGGGATCCTGCAGTACGACATGTGGGAGAAGACTCCCACAGACCTGTGGGATTGGAAGGTGCTCAAGGAGAAGATCGCCAAGCACGGTGTGAGGAACAGCCTGCTGTTGGCGCCCATGCCCACAGCGTCCACAGCCCAGATCCTGGGGAACAACGAGTCCATCGAGCCGTACACCAGCAACCTGTACACTCGCAGGGTTCTCTCTGGAGAGTTCCAGATCGTCAACCCCCACTTGCTCAAGGACCTCACTGAAAAGGGGTTGTGGAACGAGGAGATGAAGAACCAGCTCATTGCTCAGAACGGCTCAATTCAGGTAAACGGCACACCATGCATATCTTTAATGTTTTTATATATACATTTTTGTTTTTATTTTCTCGACATGTTTTACTTCATATTTTCAACCATGCTTGTCTTCTGCAGGGTATTGATGGGATTCCCAGCGATCTACAGGAGCTGTATAAAACAGTATGGGAGATCTCCCAGAAGACCATTCTCAAAATGGCTGCTGACCGCGGTGCCTTCATCGACCAGAGCCAGTCCCTGAACATCCACATCGCAGAACCCAACTATGGCAAGCTGACCAGCATGCATTTCTATGGCTGGAAACAAGTAAGTTATGCCCTGGAAGGCAAAAAAACCTAGCTCTTGATACAAGAGTTGACTGGATTGCATTTTATACAGCGCTTTTATCCTAAGCGCTTCACATTGCCTCACATTCACCCATTCATACACCAACGGCGGTGTCAACCATGCAAGGTAACAACCAGCTCGGGAGCAGTTAGGGGTCTTGCTTAGGGACACCTCGACAATTAGCTAGGCGGAGCTGGGAATCGAACCAGCAACCTTCGGTTGCCAAGACAGCTGCTCTACTTCCTGAATAATATATTGAAATAAGTATAGATTTATATAGATTCCTAAAGGTCTCTTCCCTCTCCAAACAGGGCCTGAAGACTGGCATGTACTACCTGCGGACGAAGCCAGCGGCCAACCCAATCCAATTCACCCTGAACAAGGAGAAGCTGAAGGAGGCGCCGCCGGCCAGGACACCTGAGGAGGTGAAAGAACGCAACACTGCAGCCATGGTATGCTCCTTAGAGAACAGGGATGATTGTCTCATGTGTGGCTCTTAGTCTGTTCCCTAACATATCCACCCCTACCAGGAGGCTCTTACTTTAAACCTGGAGGAGTAATTGTGTGCTTATACATGCCGGTTAATGGATTTACTCACTGAGGGTTCAGGGTTCACTTAACTTAATTTACACTTCCATGCACTTCCATGAATCTCATATTTGCATTGTTCACTTATCACTTTTCTGTTGTTTTTAACATTTTCTTTGTTAAAATGTATTTTAATGTATTCTTTGAAAAAGAAAGTCACTCATGTTTTACATGTTAGTTTTGTAATACAATTAATAAAAAAGATCTATTTAGCAAATGCTGAATTATTTTTAAAAAAGGAATCCATGTATGAAACTCATGAAGTCTTATGTGATGGGCAGCACAAGCTCAGGAGGTAGACTTGTTGTCTGGCAACCAGAAGGTTGCGGGTTCGATCCCTGGCTCCCCCTAGCTAAGTGTCGTGTCCCTGAGCAAGACACAACCCTAACTGCCAACGAGCTGGTTGTTGCCTTGCATGGTTGACGTCTGTGTATGAATGGGTGGATGTGAGGCAATGTAAACGCTTTGGATAAAAAAACAAAAACCCCGCTATATAAATCAATTGTGATGGAACTAACTAGTTCTAACTTTAAAATTTGTTTCCAAAATAGCCTTGTTTTTCCCCCCACCTGAACATGTAAAGCTTGTTTCCTGTATTTCTAGGGCTTTATAAATGAATCTCCTGTGACCATGTGTATCAGGTGACTCCCAAAGCAAAGTACGGCTAAATGAAGTGAAAAACAAAGGCAACCCTTAAGCTTACATTTTAACTTACAATTGATTAAAGAATTCATGTCTTTTTCTGATGAAGAAATGAAACGAGATGTTTTTTTTAAATATATTTTCTTATAAAATAATGAAAACATAATTTACACTTTAAATGTACACTCATTGATACAAGCAAAACAATGTTCAATCTAATGCATTATACACCTCTGCCATGTTCAAATGGCACCAATGGAATAAAAACACAGTACCCTCTCATCTTCACTATTTTGTTATGTTTCCAAAAGTGGCCAATGTCTTTAAAAATAAATTATCAAAATATTTAACATCTAAAAAAAAAAAAGTCTCAATGCATTACTGTGATCTGTGCAATATTGACTATGCTATGCTCCACCTGTCATTGTGTATGTAATCATTATCTTCCATTTATTTGTGTACAAAAACGATCTTAAAAAAAACAGCATTGCCCCCACCACATGCAAATAAAACTAACGATTAAGACATTTATACAAAAACAAATGATACCTGTTAAGCTGCTTGGTTCAAAGTCGTTCTCCAGCCAAGGACCAGTGGGAGTGTAGAAGTTGTTCAAAGGATGTGTGTTGACACTTCACTTTACATATCTCAATATGCAACCCCCAAAGCGAAAGAAACCAAAATAAAACCCTTCTGAACCATAACCCATCCTGTGGGAAATAACCCTTTTCTGACCCATCCTCTTCAAACAAACAAAAAAAGTTTTGTTGTGAAAAAAAAAAAACCCAGTCCAAACTGATTGAAGCATTAAGCCTGGCCAGACTCAGACCACCACCACCCCCAGGGACGGCCCCCTCTCAGTGGCATCATTTCAGAGGCGCACTAGTCTGTGTGGAGACCTGGGAGGAAGAATGAGACTCCAGCACAGTGATTCCAGGTGGCCGGCGATACATATAAATATCAAGTCTTCCAAAAAAAGGTGAGCAATGTCTCCCGTCCACGTCCAGCGAATGTCATCTTTGTCCTTCCCAGGATCACAAAGACAATTGCGGGTGTTGTTGTGTCGCGATTGTACAGCTTAAACACTTGGGAGATAAGATACACGTGTTGGATATGTGAGGGTCATCCTGAGTGGGTTAAGGGGGGTCGGGCACAGTTCCAGTTCGATCAGGTTGAGTTTGTCTGATGGTGAACAATTCACGGTGGGATAGGCTGGGGAGGACTTAATGGTTCAAGTCAAAGTAAAAGTAAAACGCACCCCAGCAGAGATTTCTGGAAATAAACTTTTTGTTCAGTACCAGTTTTTCTTTTTGTTTAAAACACAAAATACATTTCTGTATTAAAAATAAAATATTATATATAAGTAGGGTATCGTCAAACAGGCTAGCAGTATAAATAGCGTATTTTGTGTTCATTTAGGTTTACTTATAAAATACACTCGTACTTCATTCTCTCGCTCTCTCGAACACAGACATAACCCAGGCAGTGGATATCTACACATCCACAACACTTATACAGAAGCTACAGTGTGTTATAGTGAATTCCATGTACAGTAAGCAAAACCCTTCAGTATGTACAAAATTCCTGATGTACTTCTAGTTTTTTTGTTCAATTTCAAACATTTTTTCATTTTGATTACTGAAAAACAAAAAAAAAGTGTCAGTTGTCATAAAGTCCAGTTCCAAAGACCATCCAAAAATCCAACGACACAAAGTGAAAACAGGTCGAACATTTTCAGAATTGAGATGAAAATTCAGTGGAGAACCACCATTTGAGATCTGGCGCTTGCATCACTGAGTTCATGACATCAATTCAGCATCAATGGCTTACATGTCTTGGCCAGTACGTATCCCTGTTGACAAACTAAAACACAGCCGCTGGTCATTTTTCACCAGGTCTGTTTTCTCAATTAAAATGTAGATCATCTAAACGGTCGAGAATCCTACAGTCCCACCGACAAGCGTGCGCGCGCACACACACACACACACACACACACCAAAGGGTAGTAAAATAAATCTTCTGGTGCGATGGTCTCGTCCACTGTACCTTTAAGTCATGTTCAACCATCGCTGTTATAAAGTATCAGTACAATGGAGACGACACGGGCAAATAACTACAGTACCACTTATTTTGGAACTT
Organism: Bathygadus melanobranchus; assembly: GCA_900302375.1. Taxonomy (NCBI): domain Eukaryota; kingdom Metazoa; phylum Chordata; class Actinopteri; order Gadiformes; family Macrouridae; genus Bathygadus; species Bathygadus melanobranchus. The sequence goes on from OMKP01079202.1 coordinate 45,220, forward strand.
GAAAAACGCACGACTACGAGTGCAGTCTGGGAAATGTAGTCTTCAGAGTTTCGCTTTTTTGGCTGATCTTGCATCAGGAACAGTATTAGGCCTCTCCAGGTAAAATCTCCACCTGCATCTACATATTTCCCTGGTATCTTAGCATATGTATAGTTATATTGATGTACAGTATACAAATCACAGTATAGAAAAATAAACAGGTAAAGCCAGAGGTCTGCATGGAGAGAAATATTGAAGACCATTTTGGTGGCGCACGGGTGTGTGTGTGTGTGTGTGTGTGTGTGTAGAGGGCACAATAGGTTTAAAGTGTTGGGCTCACGTTTGAAAATGACAAAATATTCATCTATTTTTTTTGTCCTCCCTTTTAAATGTTATTTTTTCATTCTCTCAGGTTTAAGGCAGTCCAGCTTAAAGTGGAGGGAGAAATCCTTTCCGGCCCTTAATGAAGGGAATAAAACGTGTTGAACAGCGCAGTACGAAAATGTTTTTTCTTCTTTCAATCTGTCCTCATATCTACTTATATTATATAACAACTAGCCATTTAAATCCGTCCTCTTCAGGCCTGCATCGTCACACCTTCTTCTGCATCTTCCCAATTTTCCAAATCCCCAATCCTTCTCCCACACGAGCCAACCCACATCCTGCTTGTGTGAGGTCACTTCCTCTCTGGCTGGGGATTGGTGAAGAGCATACTGAACTTGCGGAGCTGCTCGCTGGCGGACATGCTCTCCTCCTGAAGACGCTGGTTGTTCTCCCTGAGGTTGGCCATCTCCGCCATCAGCACCACCTTGTCTTTCTTCTCCTGCACGTCAGGAGGAGAAACCAGGAAGTGATCAACAGGGAGAATGATTGTGATTGGTCAGAACTTTCCTTTTGATTTCACAACTTAAATACGCGATTCATTGTTAATAATTCTGTGTGAGGTCTTAACAATAGGCCACGGTGAAATGATATTTAAACAAACTACGTAGTAAACATTCCCTGTCTAAACTTATACCACTCCCATTTGAGGAGATGAGCAAGGACAAAAGGAGGACAGAGAAGGATGCTCCCTACCTTCTCCAGGTCGGTGTTGAGCTGCTTCAGCATCACCTCCAGGTGGTAGAGACGGCCCGGCAGATCGTTGGCCACCTCGTCACTAGAAATAAAAATGCAGTTTCATGGGATTATACAAAGGCTCTGGGGGGTTTCATCAGTCCTCTACAGCAGCTGGTTCTTGTTGTGAAACACGAGGCAGGAAGTGATGCACTATTGGGAGTCCGCCGAGACTCACACAGGCAGACTGTACCGGCAGCAGCCACTGGGGGGCAGTGTTGATGTACTTGTGTAGTTTAGTAAACCTCTTGTGGAAAATGCAATGCAGCAGGACAGCTCTATCCCATTATCAGTATCATGTTGGTCATGGGGATTTAACCAAATACATGAACACCAAATAACAAAAAACAGCAAAGGAAATCATGCATATTTAAATATTTGTTGATGGAACCCTTGATATGCCTATTACCTCTGGTAAGCGGAAGTGTGTGCGTGTGTGCAACATACCTGCTGATGGTGGGGGTAGTACGTGGAGTCCGTGGAGTTTGGAACTGGACCGGACTGACAGACGGTCTCATGTCTTGACCTCCGACCTGTGGCTCAGTCAGGGAGAAGAGCGACACCGCTCTCTGAACTGTACAGAAAACAGAGAGAAGTCAGGCCCACAGACACACACACGCACGCACACACACACACACACACACAGGTGCAACATTCATTAAATGTTGTACATCCAGGTCCATTGTTTTTGCTTGTTCTGTTTGTTGCCATAGAGACAACCAGCCACATGTAAACAACTTCAGTTTGGCAAGTGATCAAGCTTAGGGATTAAGGATAGGCTTGTCTCTAGCGTGCTCTGGCTGCTGTGAGTGGCTGGCACACACACACAGATCCGGTTTGGGAAGTCTCATGTAACCACACACACACAGACACACGCACACACAAAGTGACATCTGTGAAAAAGATACCTACATCTGAACATCTTGTTTCATCCCAATATTCACATAGTATTACTGCAGTTAAAACATGAACAACAAAGTGCATAGTGGCCAAAAGAATGGGCAGAAAATGGTGAAACTGAATCCTCACCCTCACCTTCGTAGGCTTTGGCAGCGCTGACCAGGCTGGTCCACTCCAGGCCGCAGGTGGTGTCTGGGAGGGGCATCAGCCCAGGGTCCAACCTCCGCAGGGGGGGCACCTTGTCTCGCACCTCCGTCAGGGACAGCTCGGACGAGGACAGGACCCCTGGAAGAGCGCAGCAGAGGGGGAGATGGGTGAGTGAGCGAGGAGGAGGCATCTGCATGAAAATGAATGAAGTCTGATGGGAAGACTCTTGGTTTGATTCCATTGGAGATTTAGATTCTCTGAGGTTCTCGGAGTTCAACGCCTCAAGAACTTATGATGCTCAACTAGTAGCAGCAATGAAGGGGCGAGAGAGGTGAAACCGGCTTCCATTGGAAGGTAAACTTGACCATGAGAATGAAATGTAAGTCATCTTACAGCAGTGTAATGCATGAACACCCACCAGACAGGACAGAATTTTCCTTTTCTAATTATAATATCTATTGTTTTACAGTCTCTTTGACCGTTGGCCCACGGCAGTCAGTAGACCCAACAACAGCATCCTTAGGGACAGGTACGTCCCCACCTACCGTCTCCTCCACTCACCCTTCTTGCTGCCACAGTGGTTGCCAGAGGGGTTGGCGTGGTGCTTGCGCGTGGGCAGGGTGCAGGTGAAGAGCACGTCGGTGGGGGTCGTCACGTTCTCAGAGTTGGCATAGCTGGCGTCCCGGCGTCCACTGCACAGCGACTCGTCAGAGAACGTCCGCTGCAAGGTGCGCCTGGGCGACTGTGATTGGACACGAGAACAGAGCCTGGGTTAGCAAGGTGCGCCTGGGCGACTGTGATTAGATACAAGAACAGAGCCTGGGTTAGCAAGGTGCGCCTGGGCGACTGTGATTGGACACAAGGACAGAGCCTGGGTTAGCAAGGTGCGCCTGGGCGACTGTGATTGGACACGAGAACAGAGCCTGGGTTAGCAAGGTGCGCCTGGGCGACTGTGATTGGACACGAGAACAGAGCCTGGGTTAGCAAGGTGCGCCTGGGCGACTGATTGGACACGAGGACAGAGCTTGGGTTCGTGTACCTGTCGCATAAACTGTGGCCGTGGAAAAATGTATCCTAATAATGTTTAGCACAAATGATATGACCTTCTTTACTTTATTACTAGTTAATTTGATACACTTTTAAAAGTGTAAAAAGAAAAAAGTGTCTACAAATGACTTCTTCGTCATCGGTGTGTGTGTGTGTGTGCCTGCCTGCCTGCCTGCCTGCCAGCCTGCCTGCCTGCCTGCCTGCCTGCCTGCGTGCATGCGTGCGATACAGCAGGAGCGCCACGTACGGTGTCTCTCTGCTGCACGTCGGCGGGATTGTCCATGATGATCAGCTTCTTCAGGTCATCCTCAATGGTGCTCTTGTAGGTCCGCCTCGGGGACCGCAGGTCCCGTAGCGACGCCCGCAGACGGGGCTGACCGAACACATTCTTAGAGTTGACGTCTACCTGCCTGGAGGAGACACAGGACACGCCGATCGGGGTTAATACCAACATCAAGATGCCCCCCTTTTCAGACTTTTATTCTGTGAACCATTTGTGTACAGGTTGTTAATGAAAATGAATAGAAAGATGAATGGCAGTGACCAACTATTAACATATCTTCTAAATATTCGGCACAAATGTCACATCATCATAAAACCCACCAACAATCCTAAGAATGTGATATGTAGTGTTGTAATTGAAGTAGATCTAACCCGTGACTTGAAACTGGGTGTGTCTCTTACTTCTTGCTGCTGTTGTCAGTGCTGGAGGTTGTAGGTATATTCAAGCTTGATAGGCCATTGTCTTCTGGTTGCCATGCCGACGTTCTGCCCTTCCCATAGAAGGTTTTGGGGGCGGAGCTAGAAAGGGGGGTGGAGTTTAACTGAGCCGAGGTGGGCGTGGTCGTCGAGGCCCTCGCAGGGCGGCCCTTGTCGGCAGCCGGTGTCTTGTACCCCTGGGGTGTGTAGCAGGCCCTGCAGGAACCGGGACAATCAGGAGAGTGTATTTCTGAATATATTCAAGTACTTCAAGGTAAGAAGACAGTAACAGTCAAATGTCAGTTACTGTCACAGCGTAAACTACTAGCTGGTCTCATGTTTGTTGCTTTTTCCCTATAGAGGCGACTGACAAAGTAAACTAATACTGTAAAACGTCTACCGAGGTGGAAATCACAGTGAACAAACAGACAGACACATAGAATTGACATAAAAACATAGCGAGCTAAATTTTCACCCTTGTGACAAATAGTACAGTACCTGTGATGCAGCATCTGTGCCCTAAATAGTCCTGGTTTTACCTGCTTGTATGTTGTATAGCACAGTGATAGTCCTACCGCGGCAGAGCTTAGCCATAGACTGGAGCAACAGAGTTGATGACCAACACACAGAATCCCTTTAATCCAGCAGGAAGGGTAAATGCTGGAGTTTGTGTGCATAAAGTAGAGACTATGTGCATTTATAACCAGAGGGGGGATGGGAGGGGATTAGCAACACACTTACTTGCGTGGCAGCTGGCATGACAGATTGTACGCTCCAGTAGGATTTAGCTAGCAATACCAGAACCAGCTAAACGTCCCCATTTATTTTTTTCCCCCTCATTGTCTTTCCTCTGGTTCAATTCGTCTCTCTTACCTTGGTTTGAACACGTCTGCTTTGTCAGCACTGGAGCCAGGAGGCGGGAACGTCCTGGTGCGGTATCCTTTGTTCTGATTGGCCGAGTTCGGGACGCCGGGTGAAGACTCCCGTCTCCGGGCCTCGCTGCTGCTGTTGCTGCCGCCGCCACTGCCGCCGCCACTGCCGCCGCCACTCTTCCCTGCGGACAGCAGCTCCTGCCCCGGGCAGAGCATGGGCTTGTGGGAAAGCCCCGAGCCGGAGACGTTGGGGTGGCGTGCGTGGTGGTTGTAGTGCGTGGGGGCGTCGATGCCGCTGTCGCTGGAGCCGCCCTTGTTGAACGGGTCGGGGTCGGCGTCCGCCGGGTCGCCCAGGCAACCGCCGTTGCCGATGACCTCGCGCTCCCCGCGGGGACCCCCGTCGAACCAGCGCTCGTCGCTGTGGCCGCTGTGGCCGCTGGACGCGTTGCTGGACAGCGTGTTGCTGCTGGAGTGACTTGAGTACTGCGTCTCCCCCTGTCCACAAGAAAAGGGAGACCAGAGGAGTCAAACACAGAGCAGGAGACTGAGATGGATGCCAATGTGGGCGTCGATATAGGAAGGAATTCAATCAATTTTGTAAACTAGGAGAATTCAGAGCTTAGGATAGATGCCCATGGGGGCGTCAATAGAGGAAGGAAGCCAATCCATACACTAGGAGATGATGAGAAAGTCCAGAGTAGTGAAACACAGAGTGTGAGATTAGCATGGTCATGTAATGTAAAGTGGCGTTAGGACTGGGTTTCGGTCTGACCTTTGAGTGTCTGTTTGGAGAGTCTTTTCCCGGGACGTCTTGCCTGGGGGGCCTCCGCTGACCTCCTCCTGCACCCATACCCCGAGATGATGTCACTGGGACGTGCCAGAGAGGCTCTGCACACACACACACAATGGATTAAACCCAAATAGATCGGACCTTGTTAGTTCAACACTGACTGACCACCCATGC
>OMKP01079206.1:0-11817 GCA_900302375.1 Bathygadus melanobranchus
CTGAATGCAGGAGAAATAATGAGCACTAGTCATTATTGCAAATTATATCCTCCATTCGTACCCATCACTCAACTCATAATGAATCTAAATACCCCCATCCTATACATCCCAGACTTTGATGATTAGGATTAGACAGTTCCCAATTGGAGTGAACTAAATTACAAGGGGACTCCATAGCCATTTACAACCATTTCCTCCCAGTTTAGATGTGATGAATACAATGCAATCCACTGCTTCTCTCAATCTTTCATGTTTTTGCTGTAGCAAGGCATTTACTTCCGGAAGCTGCAGAAAGCTGTATTGTTGCAAGCCCATTTATGGTGAAATGGAATTGTATTCTTGTTAGAATGTGACAATCCCTGCTTATATAATTATATTCTAAATACAATATCAAATAGCCCGTCTTATCTTAATCATATTATTAATGGAACATGTGGTATTAGACCAAAGATATAGTAAAGTATATAAATATAGCCTATACACAAGCAAGCACAAACAAGACTCCAACATGTTGATTATGATGTGAGAGAAAGAGATGTAAAATAACAGTTAAATTAAATATTGTCATTTGGAAGGTTGGCAATTAATGACTTACCTCTTCCATCTGTGTGGGTATATATGCAATACTCAGCCAATGACCGTAAAACAAAACAGTGTTACCAAGGTTTAGATATCACTGGTCAACCAATCCCAGGGTCATTCTTGGGTCATGTACCTCAGGTAACCCATAATCTGATCCAATGTGGATCAATGCAATACTGAACAATGAACAGCTGGCTATTTTAATCACATGATGCAATTGATCCTAACCTGTCCACTCAGGCAGATTTTTTTGCCCCTTTGACCTCTGATTTGATCATTGTAATTTGATTCATTTGTTGGGAAGGTAACGGGTGAGGATGTCTTATTTTACACAAATGAAAACAAGTATCTTGCTTCAAAACATAATAGCATTGTCTTCTGTTTAGATAAACATAGAACAATAGTTATAACTTTCCACGTCACTTTGACAAATGTTCCTTTGCTTCTTGCTCTTTTCTGCTTGTCTAAGCTGTAAAGGAAATTCACACTACTGTGAATTATCCAACAACTTTATTCTACCACAATTACAATCACAATAACAATACATTCAAAGAAAAGTAATTGAGCATGTGCAAAATACACAATAACAATAATGGTGCATATTACTTCTGCCTCGTGAGTTTGACAGACATCTTGAAGTGTACAAAATACTCCAAAACAACAACAACAACAACAGATACCGTATAGTCTGTTGGATTCCGTCTCCTTGTGTTGCTGGTCTTATGGAGCGGCTGGTCAAGGGTTCATGGTGTTTGTGGGACCTCTGACAGTAGGCTTATTAAATGTCACCGTGCCTCGGGGTAATGTTTGTGGAGTAGCAGCACGCCGCTCTGACAAATGAGATTCAATTTACATGACTCAGTGGTTTGTTGGACAAGCCAGGAGTTGCAAGGAGTGGCAACCGGAGCCTCACGTCACAGCATTTTTGTGTTTTGCAGTTCCTGCTTTTTGAGGAGGTGATCTGTTGGAGACCACAGAATGAAATGTCTAAGTGCTTCGTGTTGTCACATGAGACGTTTAGTTTGGGATTGATTGCCAATTTGTGACCAAGACCTCGACTCAGAGATGTCACTTTGAGGAATCTTGCAGTCAAGTCAATTCACAAGGCGACTCGCTTCTATTCATCACAAACAACCTGAACATCCAGGCAAATAACTACGGGCACATGACCGAGCGGTTGGGTGAAGCGTAGACTCAATGCGTTGACAACGTCCCTCCTCTTGGAAGGCATATGATACCATTCAACCACAAATAAATATCCTCTTAACAGTGTTTGTAAAACATTTTTTTGGATGACATCCCCTGGACTACTGGATGAAATAGCTAATCTATCCCACTGTCTGACAGTGGTAAATCTAGCCAATAGTTTCTACCTTCCAATGGCGACCAAATACAATTTCTGTGTTTTTCTCTTCAGTTCCAACATCAGGTTGAAGTTACTGATTCATATTTGGAAAATATATTTGTATCTTAATTTTCAATAGATAATGTAATATATAATTGAAAACGCCTGAAGCGCCACTGCTTTAGCGCGTCCTCTTTGGAGAATCTATATTTCATACAAGGCAATGTCATGTATTCCATGTGCAGTCATCACTATAATTAAAGGTGAACATGGCCTACATTGGAATAATGGGACATTTGTGCTGGTGAATACCTTAGACGATAGCCAAGCACTGGTCTTTATGGAGCTCCAGAGCTGACAGAGCCTTCCGATGTGAAGGGAGCTCTTTATTTTTAATTGGTCCTGAACATGTCATTGTTCAGGCACTAAGCAGAGGGAGAGAAGGAGAAAAAGAAGAAGAAGAAGAAGAGAGAAAACATCTTGTGCATCACTAGCACATTAGCACAGCACTAACAGATATATATATATATATATATATATATCTCATTATAATTTTCTCTTGGACTAGCGCGATAATTAGTTTGTCACTGTGTCCTGCATTGTATGTGGTCATTATTGCTTGGGGTGCTGGATACTGAATGATAGTCTTTTCACTGTTGATGTTGGATTTGTGTCAGGAAGGCACAATGGCTGCCTGATGAGTTGTCACAGGTTCACTTGAAATATTCAATTCTTACTCGTCATCAGATTCGGGGAGTTGATAATGAGGCAAAATCTTTTCTGGCTGCAGTGATCTAAACCCAACACATTTTTGGGGATTTTGAATATGGAGACGAAGCAACCTTGTTGTAACGTATCCCCTTACACGATATTAAGGTTGTTTTTTTCCGCTGACATATAATCGGAGCAACTCTAAATAAACATTAATGGAAACATTTTAAGCTGTGGCAAACAAGATGTGACTCATTACACAGTGTACCCATTGTTTTATTAATATGTCATTAACATAGTGGTACAAACGTACAAATGCGGCTTCTCTAATTACCAACAGCGGACACACTCATGCATACATTTTGTGTGATACGGCACTGCGATGTGACTGTTTCCCATGAATAGTAAGCAAACTGTTTTAATCATAGCAGAAAGCCATGGTGCCAGCATGGTTTGTCTTTGTAACTTGAGTTTCAATTGAACAATTCATCATCAGATTATTAGTGCTGGTTCGCATCACACCAAGGGTGGCTGACACCTCTCTGGAGGAAACAAAAAAAACTACAATGGTTTGGGCACCTGAACAGATGGTTGATTGTTATTAGGGAGACCTCAAAGCACTTCCAGGGAGCCGCTTGATTGAAATCGGACAAATAAGTGTATCAAAGTCATTTTTTACTCCCGGCCTCTGTTGTAACACACAACTTCCTGGATAGCCTCGTTAACAATTAGCCTGCCCGAGACTAAGAAGAGGAGACAGATTGGAATGGATTTAGTCTGTTAAGGATGCAATATCCTGCCTTTTGAACACATTGGATCTTTTTTGAGGTTGGTTTTAAACGGCGCTGTATAAACGTGGAATTACAAGGCTCACGCGATCCAAATCTGTCGAAATCCTGCCGAGATACAACAAGCAAAACCAGGGTGCATCAACCAGTGGTACATCAACCAGTGGTACATCAACCAGTGGTACATCAACCAGTCCTCCTTCTGCTTTTCCTCGACCTCCGCTGTTTGTCTCCAGCTCCACTCTGTAATCATGACAAGCACTGCGCCTGTTATCAGAGGCTGCAGACGGATGGAATGGCGGTGCATCAGTGTTGCGCAACAAGGCAAGAAGTACGCAAAACCCGAGGCTCTGGGCCTACGGCGCAGCCGCATTTGTTGCTTTGAAAAATGCCCTTTAATAATCGTCAACAATGAACAATTCGACATAGTGAATTTGAAACAACAGCCCGTCATTGCGTGTCTTTTGGCACGCCCCGTTGCCGTCTCACTTCTCAGTGCCGCGTGATTCCTGAGCCAAGCCGAGCAAGAGCATGATGACAAATAGAATGTGTTCCACGTCTCGTTGAAACTTTGCCAGTGTAATCATTCTCACTTGTGTTTTATTGGCAAGTGGGGAGAGAATTAGATTAACCTTTAATATAGAACCCAAATGATAAAAGCTAAATGGGCCTTGCTTGGCAAATATATTACCACTTATTGATTTTTCATCATCTCCCTCCGATCTGTCATTTAGGCAAAGAGAGACTCCTCTCAATGATTCTGCATTTTTATGGCCATGATTTCCCGCCGGTCAGTCCTCATAAAAGGACACATAGAGGAAGTCACATAAAACGTCTAAATGATGTAGAGGTTATTCGGTGTGAATGACCTCTACATAAATTTCATATTAAACATTAACACACAATTTTAGCTCTTCGCTATGATTCAGCGTAAATGAGCAGCTTAAATGCCATTCGATAATGGCAAGGTACCTTTTAAAGCTTGTGCAAGAAATATCCACCAACGTGTGTCAGTTCTATTTAGCTTTTCTACCTGAATGTTGTTCAACCAATTGAAACCCAAGAGGTCATCCTCATCATCGTTGCCCTCTATGTCTCCAGGCTCGACGTTCATGATGGTGAACACGTCGGGCCGCTTCGCGGGCCAGAAGGCCCTGCTGTTGACACCCCAGCTGAAGGAGAACGACACCCACTGTGTCCTCTTCCACTACTACGTGGGAGGACGGGACAGCAGCCGGCCCGGCCAGCTCAACGTTTACATCAAGGAGAACAACAGTCCTCTGGGCATGCCCGTCTGGAATGTCTCTGGCCCTGCCACGCGCACCTGGGGACAAGTGGAGCTAGCCATCAGCACCTACTGGCCCAACTTCTACCAGGTACGTGACACCTTGAAATCTAAACGCAGGCTTGCTTGTACTGTAGGGGTAGGGGCTGTAGGGGCTCAGTCACTTTTTGGTTACTACTGCCTGTAGAGTTTGGGGTGTCAACAAATAACATATTTTTTAAGAGGACAATGGCAAAAAAGTACCGATTTTGAGAGACCCAACAGACGCACAATGGCACATTTTACAACTCCAAGGAAAAAAATAAATGTTGATTTACGGAACTACCTTGGCATCCATGGTAATCTGCTCTCTGGTTCTTCCACACTCCTGGCTCCTCGTTTTCCATTCCGAAACTCATTTGAACTCACCAACGCGTCCGACCGAGAGGGCCATGCTGGGGTGATTTCACACTCGCCTGGCTGTTAGTGTTCACCGGGCTTGTACCGAGTAGCCCACCAAACGTTAATTGATGCAGAGACACCCCTTAACCTCCCAGCAGGAGATGGCCCCCCGGTGAATTATTTCATTATGGTGGCCAGGCAGCACTCGGCCGTATAGGTAGCCGAGGGGGGGCCAGGCGCCTGCTCAACGTAGCCACGCCGAAAACCAAGTTAACAAGGGACACTGCTGAGCTTCTCCCCACTGAACGAAACAGTCCTTTTCCCTCCTTAAGGAAGGCCTCCCACATAAGAAGAGGAAGGGGCGGAGAAGGGCAGCTACAGCACCGGCGCATGCGTGCATCACTCACTGGTTACTCCATGGTGACCTCCTCACTGATGCCACCATGCACAGCCCCCAGGCTGGTTCAAAGTTTATTCAACGCCTCGTGACACTTGGTGATGTTAAGTATAAAGAAAAAAGAAAGCTTGTAGAGAGCAAACAGTGGTGGCGGTGGTAACATAACCTATCACTGAGCAGACCAAGATCTTTGTAGGCACTGCTGCGGATGCAGCCCCCCGCATGCTAAGAAGTATAGTAAGCTGCTTTGGATAAAACCTAGATATATATTCAACCGAAGTTATACATTTAATTGTATCATACTATACAATATGCAGAGGTTATCAAATTGGAAGCTAATCATTTATTAATTACCAACATCTTCAATCCATGAAGAGTTGTTTACATGCAGAGATTTGTATCAGTTACCAATTATTAACTGCCTACAATGCTTCAAGACACTGTTGTGAAACATCCAGTATCTGTTTGTATCCAAAACCTTGGAAAGTTAAATTAATGCCTCTGTTTGCAATCGGACACAACATGGGAAAACTCCCCTGATATCATAACCATCCCTGCACCACTCTTCAGTTAAAGGAGAGAAGAACTCCTTCGAAATTGTCGCTAATTAGCAACATAGCGCTAATTATAGGTATCTATAATTGCACAGTAACCTAAGTGATTGTCAAAGGGAAGCCATCCAATACTCGGGAATTCTTTTTTAATTACCGGTGAGGTTTTTTTTTTTTTTTTGTCAAAACGGGCATTTGAGCCTGTGATAATTACTCTACTGTCAGGTGATCATTAAAACTTTTAATTGAGATTGTCTTGTCTTTTTCACCAAAATTACTTGACATTCCTCAATGCCCTTTCATTGTCCCCTAAATAAAAGCATGCAACAGTTTCAATATTTCACTACATTTACCAACAAAATGTAATTGTTATCTACTGGAATCAATCCTTGTGTAATGTAGCACATAGGCTGGTGCCTCACAGATGGAGTGGCCAGGTGATGTACACACCGAAGGCTGGGGTCTAATTCCTGTCAGGTGATGTACACACCGAAGGCTGGGGTCTAATTCCTGTCAGGTGATGTACACACCGAAGGCTGGGGTCTAATTCCTGTCAGGTGATGTACACACCGAAGGCTGGGGTCTAATTCCTGTCAGGTGATGTACACACCGAAGGCTGGGGTCTAATTCCTGTCAGGTGATGTACACACCGAAGGCTGGGGTCCACTTCCTGTCAGGTGATGTACACACCGAAGGCTGGGGTCCACTTCCTGTCAGGTGATGTACACACCGAAGGCTGGGGTCCACTTCCTGTCAGGTGATGTACACACCGAAGGCTGGGGTCCACTTCCTGTCAGGTGATGTACACACCGAAGGCTGGGGTCCACTTCCTGTCAGGTGATGTACACACCGAAGGCTGGGGTCCACTTCCTGTCAGGTGATGTACACGTCGAAGGCTGGGGGCCACTTCTTGTCAGGTGATGTACACATCGAAGGCTGGGGGCCACTTCCTGTCAGGTGATGTACACATCGAAGGCTGGGGGCCACTTCCTGTCAGGTGATGTACACATCGAAGGCTGACTTCCTGTCATTTTGACAAATGAGCAGGGGGAAATTAGACGTGACACCGGCTGCCCTTGTCCCCTGTGAATTTTCTCACTCTGAGGGTCAGGCCAATTATGTACTGTGCCAGCATTGATGTTGAAATCAATTATATCACAGCCATTAGCCCTGCTGACGGATGTCTGTTGCACAAACAAAAGATTTCAATTAGAGAGTTTGGATCAGTTCATTTGTCCGGTGGCGTTGATATGGAGTCGTTGGCCTTTTAATTTCCTTTAAATTATCCAGTAATGAGGCCATAATTGGCACCCAAGACATTCACTTTCATAGTCCACGAGACAAAAAAAGACGGTTATAATTAGAGGATTTATCTGAAGGCAACGCCTGTTTCAACAATCCAATGTTCGAACATTGTCAAAAAGGGTGTGTGTGGGTGGGTGTGTGTGTGTGTGGCCTAACCTCCGGCTGGCGGCACACAAGCCATATGTCCTCAATGATGCCTAAAAAAAAATCACATACACATCAATGCATATATAATCTACTGAGAGTACATAGGTTATTATTAGAGAGCAATGGCATGCAGAGCATGTGTGTGGTGAGGACTCCCCTCAGACACCACACCCTCTTGGGTTTGGCCAGGCCTGCCATTCCACTTTCCAATTTTATGACCCTGAAGCCAGAGGAGCACATACCTCCTGACATTCAGCGCTGGGCCACGCCCTCTCATGGTGACAACCATTTGTTTTGTGATCTTGGCCTCTAAAAATAGGGTCATGTTTTTCTGCACAGTGTACTTGGTTTTTTTTTTTTTTACTGCTGCAATGACAGTGACACATGCCTGCCTTGTAATGCTACACACAACTGGGTAATCCTACTCACGACATGTGTGAAGCAGCTATGAGATGCTAAGTATGCTAAACAGTATCTTTCCAAGTAAATGATACCCCCCCCCCCTTTCAGGTATTGTTAATCACATACTCTGCATTAACCAGCAGTGTGGCTGGTCCTGTGGTATATACCAGCACCATCACCACTGTAGTATTAACCAGCAGTGTGGCTGGTCCTGTGGTATATACCAGCACCATCACCACTGTAGTATTAACCAGCAGTGTGGCTGGTCCTGTGGTATATACCAGCACCATCACCACTGTAGTATTAACCAGCAGTGTGGCTGGTCCTGTGGTATATACCAGCACCATCACCACTGTAGTATTAACCAGCAGTGTGGCTGGTCCTGTGGTATATACCAGCACCATCACCACTGTAGTATTAATTAGCAACCAACTGTGTGGTCAGTAGCATTAACCAGCAGTGTGGTCGGTGCTGTGGTATATACCACCATCACCACTGTAGCATTAACCAGCAACAAGGGTCAAATGTGTAAATGTATAACACCATTATATGATGATGAACTATTGTAGTGCTGCCCTGGCCTACAAATGTTTTTCTCCAGATCTAAGAAAACATGTTTGTTTGCTACAGACCCCAACAAATGTCACATCATGATGTTCTTTTTCAGTGAAAATGAAAATTGTGATGCAAGAATGATCATTCCCACTAATAGTGACTCATATCGCAATATCTGTCAAAATAATCGCAACATGATTTTTTTCCCCCATATCGTTCAGCCCTACCTCCCATGTGCTAGTGCTCATTAGGATCAAGCCTTGTCATAACACCTAGCCGTGTTGACATATGATGGAAATAATGCTGGGACTGAGCGGAGCCCAGCTGGCTGTATATGGCCATGTATGGCCGTATATGGACATATATGGCCGTATATTTGTAGGATCTTGTAGGCTGGTATGTCCCGGCACTTGAAATATAACTTAGCTTGTGTAGCATCGTATCCTGGCTACCTGCTGTTGTACAGTAAGGAGCCAACCTAGCAACTGTAAGCTTGTAAACTTGTTCTATTGACCTGGCAACCAGAAATGCTTGTAACTTGTTCTGTTCTAATTGCACTCTACCTTCAGCAATATATTGTCTCCCTCGACAAATGTGTTACTTTTTGGAAGTCGCTTTGGATAAAAGCGTCAGCCAAATGCTCTAAATGTAAATGTAAATGCATATGGACGTATACGGCCTTATATGGACGTATATGGCTGTACATGGCTGTACATGGCCGTATATGGCTGTATATGGATGTATAGTGAGCGGCTGATGCAGGCCAGCGGGGTAAACAGCTGTCCACCAGTGCCATTTGGAGACGTGTGTCTATTAATCATTGTAGTTATGAGTCTTCCTTGTCCTCCTCCTCCTCCTTCAGATTGTGTTTGAAGTGGTAACCTCAGGGCAGCGGGGCGTGCTGGCCATCAAAGATGTTGCGGTCCAAGGGCACCAATGCAGTAAGTCAGTCTACTTTCATCACCTATAAAAGAAAGAGCATCATGAAATGCTCATTGTCCTTTTCCTGACGTCTGTCCAAATATGAACATCCCTCCCGTTACATCATACCACTCCCTGCACGCACATTACAAACATTTAAAAAGTTGTATCCCGCAAAATAATACGTTCTACGAAAGAGCATAATAGAGTATAATAATATGCCATGACAAAACCAAATAATATATTATATCTATAAGCATGATTAACACTAGCCCTGTGATGGATTACTGTTTACCGTCAGAATAATCTGAGCCATAACAGAAGTAAATTGCAAGCAATCGCACACATGATTCTGTCTGATATACCTTTGTTGACAGAGCGGTTTAAATAAGCTCTAAGTATTAATCAATACTGCAAGACTTTTCCACCTATTGATAAATACACTGGTCTACTTCTCTGGTAATTACATGCTAATACACCTGGTAACCATTAGAAAGCATCTGAAATCCAATGTATTTAGACATATAGATGTATGTATGGATGTATTTCAGCCAATCAATGGCCACTAGCCACGTGATCATCGTGAGAATGTGTAAAAGTGTGAGCCGATCAATAACGCTGCTAGTGGGCAATCAGGTTTCACCAAGTGATTGGCTGCATGATCGCAGTGAGACCTGAGCGGAGGACAGACAGCTCATTTTCTATTCATGCGACCCTCAGGAATAGCTCACTCTGGCTTGTAATTATGACATTAGCTGATCGTTCTTGGCTTTCCATCAATACAAAAGAGAGTTTTACCGGTAGAGAAAAATAGATTTGTCGTTTGGCATTGAAAGGACTAATAGGTCAAAGTTATGAAAGTGGCTTAGTTTAAAAAGCATCGCATAAAATAATCTGCAATAGGAGTGTGCATCAATGATGAAAGTGATTCAATTAGCTATTGCCAAGTCTTTGGAGATTACGTTATGTTTCAAATCAAGGTCGTCCTGTTGAATTGCCCTATTTTTTTCTGTGCTGAATAGGGGTGCTAATCAAAAATGTTCTACATAAGTTACTTTCTGTGGACCATCCCAATCAGTGAACTTGGTGAACAGATAATGAGCACAGTTGAACTTAAGAATAATGCTTTTTTGAAGAACTTCCAAAGGATACAGAAAAAAAGCAGTTGATGCTTTTTTCTTTTTTTTTAGCTCTGAGCTTATGCTCTGGTGTTTTTAAACAATGACAAAAGACGTCCCCACACTTCATGATAACATATCCAGAGACAGTCATGCTGTCTGAAAAACTGTTTTGCCTGTGTTATTTTATTTTTAATTTCAGTGAACACGCCTCACTTCCTGACCATCAAGGGGGTGGAGGTCAACGCTGGACAGACTGCGTCTTTCCACTGCACCGTCAACGGCCGCAAAAAGGAGAACTTCCACCTCTGGCTCCAGGTTTGGTTTGAAATAATACGTCCATCCTGCTTTTAGTAGCTGCAGGACATTGGTCGCCATCTTTGGAAGGACTTACGATTTGGAGTCACAACTTTTGGTTTTGGAACAAAAGTTCCAAAACCTCAAACTTTTCTAAAAAAACAACAACAAGGCTTTCCAGTATGCCTTAACACATGCTTGTAGGCTATGCACTAGAGCTGGGCAAGCTGGGTGAATAACCATCATGATCTATAAACCTACTGTCATTTTTTTTAAATCATCATACTCTCAACATACAAGTTACAATCACGACACAGATTATCTTCCGGCTGCGCAGGTGGTAATCCTACCCCGCTCCCCTCTAGCCTGCGTCAGCACCTCCTCTTCGGCAGGATAGATTTTCTATTAAATTCAAAGTGACACGTAGCTCCCCTCCGCGTACCTGATTCTCAGCATGGCTAACATGTCCCAGCGGCCCCAGCGGCGGCGGCAGCAGCTTGGACTAACAACACGGCACCGCGCCGTAGTTTCAGATTAGCGCGGTACGGTCCTAACCTATATAGGTTGTCGGCCAGGGCTGTGTGGTGTACTATATCCGGCGCAGCGTCACAGCAGTCCGGGGTTGACCTTGTTCTGTGGCGGCGAGGGTAGCGGCGCATCTGGCAAACGCAGCCGCCAACGCCGCTCGCCGCTAAGCACGCTGTCACGCACGCCATCAGCGGGAGCGTGGCGCCGGGTAAAAGGTCCTCTGCCAGGTACTCCATCATTTTAACAAACACGTCCTCATTAGCACAGGAGCTGGAAAACAAACATTAAGTGAAGTCCCCCGATGACAGTAATGAAGAAATATTTCTAATGAACAAATGTCCCCCATCTGCCTGCTGTGAGGGGTGACAGCTGGGGAGAGCCCACTCTGCGCGCGTGTGTGTGTACAGGCGTGTGTGTGTGTACATGCGTGTGTGTGTATGTGCATGTGCTGCTTGTGTGTGTGTGTGTGTGTGTGTGTACATTTTTTGGCACATTTAAGCATGT
>OMKP01079208.1:0-11722 GCA_900302375.1 Bathygadus melanobranchus
GGTGGTGATAAGACCCCACCCCCGCCACCACCACCTCTCCAGAGATGGCCTAACTGGCAGATCCCATCAGTTGCCGTCGGCAGGCAGCCTGACATGTCCTGACAGCCATAAGGGCTGGAGGACAGTGAGAGGTAGAGGGAGGAAGGGTATGGGAGTAGCATGCGTGCGTGCGTGTCAATGAAGGCCAAGTTTGCCTTTTTTTCCCTGTTCCTCCAAAAAGTCAACATCCTCCAGATACTCCTGGCTGTGTTGAGGTGTCATCCCTCCCGCCATCATACTTTGTGGGCTTAGGGTTTCACAACGCCATGCCCGGCCCTGGGTCCTGCTTGTCCTCCTGACACGCTGGAATGTCACAACATGGGTTCCTGCAGGCTGTACGTGAACCCGCCGCTGCTACTGTGGAGTGGAAAAAAACACAGCATCAACGTGTTGCTGTCAGAGTTATACAACGACTTCAGGTGGAGCTTGTGCAATGGCTAATCTCAGGTAAAGGTAAAGGTTAAGAAAACGTAAAAAAAAAAAAAAAGCCTATTCATTCTTTATTTTTATTTTTTCACAATTTGTGTTTTTCCGGCCGTGTGTTTAACTCCATTTCAGTAAGAATTATGTCAAAGTAAAAGCATTACTGCCAGCAGGTCTGCCAAAAAAAAAAAGCCTCTTTTCTTCCCAGTCAAAACTCTTTAAATTTGACGTTAAGCGGAGGCCCCTCAGGCTAACTTAAAACGACTCGTCCACAACTGTTACCAACTTGCATACTGCAGAGTAAAAGCTGACCTTTCCGCTCCCCACTCTGGGACTAAAACTACGTTTTAAACAATCCATAATTGTCCTTTTTTTGGAGGGTGGTGGGGGAGTTGTTTTCTGAGAGGCCCCTGAGATAAACCCAGGGACCTGAGGCCCCAGGTTTTGCTGCATGGGGGAGGTAGGTTGCTGGAGATGGGGAGGTAGGGGGTGGATGATGGGTATGGGGAGGTAGAGGTGGAGGAGCAGAGGGAAGGAGGTGGAGGTGGGGGCATTGTCCGGGTCATGTTGTGTCACGGCTCCTATGACCTGAAAGGCCATAAACAAGAACAAAAAATGCCTCTCCTTACATTCATTCAGGTGATATTTTGGTCTGATATGTTTGTGTGTGTGTGTATGTGTGTGTGTGTGTGTGGGGGGGGGTGCACGCAAATATGTGCACATAGATATGTGAATATCACTTTTTGGATCTTTGTGTGTGTATGTACGTGTGTGTGTGTATGTGTTTGTGATACTGTGCGTGTCTGTGCGAGTGTGTGTCTCCGGCCAGGCCTGGAAGGGAGCACTGTGTTTATTTGTGTTTTCAGTGTTGGTTAGGAGTCAGGCCCTCCAGGGAAGGCAGGGCGGCCCTCTGAGAGGAATACCAAGCTGGCAGCACAATGGATGGGGGGGCCACGCCACCAGCCCACCAGCCCACCAGCCACCAGCCACCCACTCACACAAGATTAGTTAAGATGTATGAACATGGCAGATTTGGGACAGTTCTCCAACACCAACAGTGATCTATATCGATCACACAGTCTGAATCTCTCTCTTTTTCTATTGGTTCTTCTCTCTCTCTCTACCCTCTTTTCCGACTCGATAGCCGCCGAAGCCACGTTGACCCTCTTTGGATTTGATCAATCCCGAATCCCTCTCGGATGAAACAATGAGCCTCTCGCTCTCCCCGCTGTTGACGAAGCACTCTTTACCAGCGCTAAAGGCTTTGTGTTCATGTTTATATATAACCCCCTTCATCTCCTCGCTGCGGCCTGCTTTGCTTGGGTTCTGCCGTTCACTCCTCAAAGCCACAGAGGCCTCCTCCTCCGCCTGTCTGTCTTACACTCTTAATTACTGCCATTGCTACCCAACACTAGAAGCAAGAAAGAAGAAGAAAAGAAAGAGCCTTGCGGTGTCAAACTATCCTTTTGAGACCCTGTGGGTGTTCACAACAAGACCAATTGAAGGGCATGTTAGTGCGTAGGCCGGGGGACAATACAAGAAGATGATTGCTCTTTGTAGATGTGTGACCCCATTTTTTTTCGTTTTGAGGGGAGCTCGAAGGGCCTTAGAGGATTTTTTTTGGGGGGGGTGGTGGGGTGTTAGGCTGCTGTTTGTGTTCCAGCTGTCAGATGGTGGAATCAAACACAAGAGTCGCGAGGGGGGAGGCAACCACACATAACAACAAGCTTCATTCAGACTGACATGACAAGACAGCCCTAAACACCCGAATCAAAGAGCACAGAGGCTGAACGTCTTGTCAAAAACACACGCGCATTGATGTACCTATCTAAAATGTAAATATATATCATTAGAATGCAGCCACAGGCCTTTGATTTACGAGTTAGCAAATTATGTGCATGTATGCTCGGGGCCTTTTCTTATTTAAGCACCCGTCCGATTTGTGCTTCATCACACTGTCATCTTGAGAAACACTGATCCCACTGCTAGCTCACCGCCCATCACAGCTACACCCGGTTGCTAGCGCTTTGGCCCGCTGCTGGTGCTGCTAGCATGTGTCCACGTCAAAGCGACACCTGCTAGCATCTATACATCTACATCTGCTAGCGCTAACCCACTGGTAACACAGAAGGCATCAAAGCTACACCAGTCTGAATTAGTGCTGTATGCACGACAACACTACACCAGCTCCGTAGCACTTTCACTCACTGCTAGCACTCCATGCGCGAAAGCTACACCGGCTAACTTGCGCTGCAGTCCACTGCTAGCATGCTGTGTGACGTCAACGCTACACTCCGTCCAGCAGTGTCTGGGCTCGGCAGCTGTCATTTAGTTCATTAGCATTATGCATGCTACATATTTGCCATGCTGGGATTCTTCCCTGCTCCACAGGGGTGATTCTGGGGACAATGCGGCGCTCCAGCAGGGAACAGAGCTGCCTTTGTGCCACTGGCCCCTGGGGGCCTCTAATCGCTGCCAAGGCAAACAATGGCTCACCGCTGCAGCAGTGCCCGCTCCTGCCAGAAGTAGTGCACAATGTTCACGTGCCCACTCGCACACACGCGCACGCGCGCAGATAAACACTAATTTTCTCTCAATAAACGCATAATCACTTTCTCTCTTTTACTCACAAGAACACAATCCCTCTCTAGCAATCACGCAGGCACACACACCTACACACAAACACACACCCACACACACACACGTGACCCGATACCCGCCCATCCTAATTCTGCCAACTGTGATGAATGAGCATCTGCAATGCAATGAGAGATATTTGTACTCTCACTTGTTGCCAGAGGAGTAACACAGAGTTACATGATTCAACACATTCTTAAGACCATACATTTCTATCAACCCGAGAGATAGGCAACCTCAAAACACATGTATCAATCACAAGTATCACGACAGTCAAAACCAACACTTTGCATTTCGAGTACAAATGATGCAATGAAAAAATAAATTAATAATAAAATCAATAAAATAAAATACATACATATAATAACAAAACATTACCCTTTATACTTTTAAGGTTCGGGGGAACCTCCCACTTCGATTCCTAATCCCTTCTCCTTTGGGAGTGTGACCTCCGAACAAGGAAAACATGCCATCAATCACCCTGGGTCGTATTTTACGTTACTCCAGGTAGAGGACACGTTGACATGTGAAGGGTTTTTTAGACAAACACACGCAACGGCCAATTCCTCATGCTGACAGAGGGGCCCACAAAAGCTGAATGTCAACGAGTGAAAAAAGGCTGTGCGCAGCCCTGTTTCACAGCCTTACCTCCTAATTCTCCCTCCTCGCTCCTTCTCTCCAAACCCCTAGGTTTGGCTTTGTTTATGGCCTCGTTTCATGGTGTTTTGCACCGCTGGGTTTTGGGCCAACGGCCGAGGGAGGAAAATGTCATATTATCCTGGCTATTAATCTCCCTGCCTGTCAGGACACACGCCAACCAACCCATAGCTGAATGATTTTTAGCGGACAGGGGAACTCATTGACAAAACCTTCTTTTGAATGTGTCTTGTTTCTATATTCTATTGACTCACTGACGAGTACTCTGTGTGTGTGTGTGTGCGTGTGTGTGCGTGTGTGTGCGTGTGCGTCCGTGCGCGCGTGTGTTTGTTTATTTGTTTAATCCATCATTTCTTTCAGACTGACAGGATGTCAGAATGAATCTTGGTTTGTCATGTTTGATGAATTAGTTAATAAGATTGAATTCAATAGTGAATAATAATCTGAAAAAAGTATATGTTATGGTTGATTCAGGGGATTCAAAGACTCAAGAATAGTTTTGTGTACGGAAGAAAGTGTTCAATGTGGAGTGCTCAAGACAAAGTAGCCTTTGAACTGACATGCATTACAAAGTGAATGTGTACCTATTTTACAGCGTGAGAGCTCTCTATGGTCATCTTCATTCTGGAAAGTTCCTGGGGGTCAGGGCCTTTGCACCTGGCCTCTGTGACACAGCCTTGACCACAGCAAACACAAGATAAACCGGGTTGAAGCCAAGGCTGAGGATATGCCAGCAGAGGTCAAAGACAAACACCATCAGTCCGCTTCCCGCTGAAGACAAATACTGACACGCGCACACACACACGCGCGCGCATATCACACATCCCACATACACACACGCACACACACAGGACGAGCTAAACAGAAAGGTGGCTGTTTTATCTTGAGGCGGGAGTAAAACGCGTTAAAACAAACAAATCAATGTTTTCATGTCAGCTCCTTCATCAAACCTGGCCGGCCCGCAAACGAAGCAGTTAAAACAACGGAACAGTTTCCCGAAAAAGTAGGTCAGGATAGCGCTGGCACATAGCCGGCCGGGGCAGCTTGCCTTGTTACAAGGCAGAGGTTATAAATGTCTTTCTTTTATTTGTTTACATCAGCGGACAACCTTGTTAATCCATTCCAAAATGGAAAAGAAGAGATTTAACGTGACTGAGCCATATCATTAGCCATCTCGCTACGAGAGATAATGTTACACTATCCAGTTACACTGCAGCAAACAATGCCACAGGTATGACAGGTTTAGCATAGCTCAGAGAAAGGCTTCTTTGTGCAGGACTGAGAAAGAGTTTAACGGAGTACACCTTCATCTGTTGCCATTTAGGATTATGTTCCTGTCCCTGTCCCCGAGAAACCCTGAACATAACAGTACAGAGATATATCCTTGGCAATTAAAGTGGGACTATTTTTGTGTTACCTTGTTATCTTCCTTTCCTATATTACACATCTATTTCAGTTAGGTTTTCCCCAATTTTATGACTACATCTAATACTCTCAACTTCCTCGGTAACAGAGTAATTGCAAGTTACAGCAATTTGCCACTAAGTTCGATGGGGCGGGCTTAACATTCCAAGTAATAATAACACAGTTGGGGCCCCATATGTTTCTCTCACTATGGCCAATCAAATCCTAAATGATCAAATTACATACCTCCTTTTCCACTGCACAATAATATCCGGTTTTTCTGGAATGTAAGTAATAATAAGTAAACTATGCACTAAATGTTCAGAGAACCCAATTTTAGATTATTACTACAAATCGAATACATATTTTCAGCAGGATGGTGACACAAATCAAGACAAGCTAACATCTAACTTTAAACAACATTAAAGCTGATTCCTTGTCAAGATGTTTTGTGCAGTTTCATTGTGTCCATGGCTATTATCATTGGGAACTAAACTGTGAGTCCACTTTGCCATTCGTTGTAGTCACATGACCACAAGTCCTGGAGGGCCCAAGGGCCCCATGCATCGGTGACGGGTTGCAGGTTTTAAACAACGAAAGGTCAACAAGCCTTTTTGTGAAGCTCAATTTCATGTAATTCTGCAGCTTTGTAAATGCCACAAGGGGCCAACGCTTATGACAAAAAAAACAGCTTCCAGATTACAGAACATTAAGACTTTGTAAACACTTCAATCTGTACGCATAAGTTCCACATGGATGCACACTCAGGCTATCGCTAATAGGGTTGGAATTGGCAGCATGACACAGCGACCGCTAACTCTGTACTTAAAAACACCGGGAGGTTGGATAATGGCTGGTTGGATAATAGTCCTTTTTTTTAATGGTGAATGACAATGCAGCGAGTTGAATCAGAATGGAGAACCACAGCCTGTAATTTCCTTGTCCTATTTCTTGCATTCAACCTCGATATGTTCTCCATTGGTTAACCACAAGTGGCACAATGAGCCAAGCCACATGTAAAGATTGTATCAATGAGAGTTTAAACGTCATTTATCAAACTTCAGTGTTTGCTGAGGTCTCGCTGCCTTCAAACGAAAGGCTCTGCCACCAGGGCTAACAAGGGCTAGCCTGAAAAAAACGTGAGCTTTTCACAGGGGTTGAAAGGCACAGATAAGTAGCCAACTGTCGCATGATAGCCAGAAACAATACGGATAATACCCGCCCGTGTTGTGTTCTTGTGACTAGCTTTGCTTGTTTGCGTCGTCATTGCGAAAACTCGGATCAGCTAAGTTTAAGAGAAACGCGTTTCAGAAACATGACGAAACGAGGTGTGTTTGTGTGTGCTTGAAAGCCCTCTGCTTTGACCTCATCGACAGCGAATTCAACTCGAATAAGGAATGCTGTTCTCAAGTGCTCCAATACAGAGGAAGGGCCAGAGAGTGAGCCAGGGAGAAAGAAAGGAACCGACCGAGCAAAAACAGAGTCTGTGTTAAAACTAATCTTCATCGAACAATTCAAAAGGAATTTTACTCTGAATCTCTTTTAGCCTTCGTAAACAAAAAAAAGAGGTCAATCGCATTTTTGGGGGGGTGATTTAGTTTTTTCTGAAACCCTGGTCATCGCTATGGGCGGTTCTAGCCACGTACAAAGCGGCCCCCAGGTGGGATTTGAACCGGTAACCCTGGCTTTGTTCATGCCATCCTTGGCCCGCTGATCCACACAGGTTCTTACAAAGCCCTATCCTTTTTATCAGCTGCTCTTGGGATCATAGTGGTGAGCCGTGTGTGTGTGTGTGTGTGGACCATGCTGGTTAGTTTATGAGGGTGGGTAAAGGACGGATCAAGTAGGGGGTAAAATAATAGACCGCCCTCATCACCCTCATCCAACACTCACTTTATTCCCTTTCTTTGCATTTCTTGGCCCCGCTTTCAAAAAACGAGGTCTTTTGTCCTGTGTTACTTCCTGGTTTTCTAGCATTGACTTGTTTTGGGGGTCGTTGCATCCAGCTGTGAATGTGCGCTTTGACCTCCTCAAAATGGCCCCCGTTGTTGTGACATATCCACTGATGTTCAAAGTGCCTCGCACACCAGCTCCTTAGAGTCTACTTTTGCCTTTCATATCCCAAGAGCCCCCATTGTTCCACGGCTGATTTAATGCACCTGAATCCACTAATCGGGACCGGTTGCCGGTACACTGTTGTCAGGCACCGCATGCAAGGGCCCTTTGTGGAGGAACCTCGGACCAGGAGAATGGAAAGCAAGGTGTCAGTTGTTTGCCTGTTCACAATTCAGCATGGCCATTTTCTAAGATAAGAGAGTACTGCTTCATAAGTGTGCTGCGAAAAGGAAAAGTTGACCATTGACGCTATATAAATGCAGTCCATTTACCATTTACCATTGACGTCATTGGTCTGATTTAGATATCTCAAATCTTGGACCAATGACATCAATGGGCCAACTTTTCCTGGTAAATATATTTATTAAACAAGAGGAAATAAAGTGTCCATGGAAGGAAAACAGTTTTTTTACTGTAGTAATGTTATATGTGTCTTATCAAAGCTTGCCACTCAAGAGAAATGAAGGTGGAGATTAAGATCAAGGTGTAACTTAAACAGTACATTGCTATCTAAATGTCAACAATATGGGTTGATGTGGACACCAACTGTGATGCTCTACATAAACTATGTGTTGGTGCCCTATCATATTTAGAAATATTATAATTATAATATCTAAAATATATTATTATAATATTAAAAAAATATTTGAACATAACATTTGTATGAAAACGTCTTCAATCCAAATGATCCTGGAAAGTGAAAATATTTCCCTCAGGTGTGGATGAATGTTGAGACAGCTTCCACTTTGACGCCACACTTTGTCTTGGGGCCCCAAAATGTGTAACCTTGCCCGAAAGGCCTCTATGGGGATCAGCTAAGCTTCCACTCTCTACCTCCTACCATGCTTTTTCTCACGCAATCTTCTCTCTTTTCTCTCCAGCTTTGGTGAATTATGGATAGAAAGATACAGAGGGTCTACTGGGAATAGAGAAACAGAGAGAACAATTCATAAGAGAGAGTGAACAAGTCTAAATGACATTTACAGAGACAGATGATGTGGAGGTGAGAGAGAGTGAGAGGTGTGAGAGAGAGAGAGAGAGAGAGAGAGAGAGAGAGAGAAAGAGGAGGGGCTGAGGTAACATTAGAGGTAACTGTTTAAACAGAGAGAGAGGAAAAGAAGGAGACAGATTGTAGACAGAAAGATAGAGACAGAGAGATAGATGCAGACAGGAAGAGAACAAGAGAGAGAGAGAGGGAGAGACAGAGAGAGATACAGTGAAAGTGATGGGTCATGGGTTTGGACACCTGCAGCAGTCTGGCTAGCCAGCGGTCCTGAGGGGACCATGAATAAATCCCAGCCCCAGACTAGCTCCTCTGGCCTGGGGGGAAGTGGCAAGGGAACAGGGAGGTCTGTGGAAGAAGCAGAGGTGATAAACTGCGTCATGCCATTATACGATGATACGGGGGCTTATGAGATTTAGCCGGCTCCTCGCCACATGGGAAGTGAGGTTAAAACACCACTTCCTGGCCTACTAGGAATCCCAGGGATCTCTACTGTTACACTCGTTTACGGCTCTCTCTGGCAGCTAAACTAATAAAAGGTGTTTCTGCATTGCGTGTGTGTGAGTGTGCATGTGTCTGTGCAATTGAGTTTCAGTTTTGCACACGTGTGTGTGTGTGTCTGTGTGTGTGTGTGTGTGTGTTTATGTATGTCTGTGTGTGTGTGTGTATTTCTGAGTATATCTGTGTGTGTGCGTGTGTCTTTGTGTGTCCGTCTGTGTCTGTGTCTGTCTGTGTGTGTACTGAGACCATGAGCTTCACTAAACCCTTTCAGGACATCAAATCCTCTTAATTCAATTAAATGTGTACCCCAAACCCATGCCTCTATTATTTTACATCCTGGACAGATTATTGTTACTTTGCTTGATGAAAATGAGCCACAAATATATTAAAAAGTCTCCTCTGACTCCATTATGAATTCCTAATCTACCTGCTAAGTGCTGCGTCCGTTCAGAAACATGAAGTCAGCGGTGTGTCCCTGACGTAATCGATAAACCCCGCGTGTGTCCGTGGTACAGTCCACTGATGCGTTGGTATATGTGACCTCAAGTTTCAGATCAGGAGCTGGTCTTCAGCACCACATCACGAGAGGAGAGGGGAGAGACTGAAAAGCAGTCTTGATGTTCTACAGCTGTGACCGCAGATCTAACAAGACGGTGTTATCCAAAGTGACTTCCAGGGAATTCAGATAGAGGTCATTCAGGAGCAGGGGAATCTTGCTCCAGTATGCCCATGGATAGGTTGTTTTTCGACAAATGCGTTACTTTTTGTAAGTCGCTTTGGATAAAAGCGCCTGCCAAATGCCCTAAATGTAATCTAAATGTAAATGTTGCAGGGATAAGGGATGGAACTTCACACCAAAAGTACCATTTGGTGTGGAGTTGAACACCCTAAATACACTCTCCCACCCTGAGTAGTAATAGCTTCAGCATTTTTACATTTGGCTTGATTGTTGCTGTACTGTACCATTATCGTTACTGTTAATGTACATGTCTTATTTATTGTACATTATATTATATTGTTGTTTTACTAAACAGACACTGTGGAACAATCAAAGCGTGCAAGTATTTCAAGTGAAACAGAGCAATGAAGAGGACGCAGGAGAGGGGTAAAGGTTTAATTTATTCTTCTCACAAGCGCTCACGATCAAGTCACCGCTGTTTATATCAAGAAAACCCAATTAATAGCAAAGCTTGAGAAGATTGAGAACAACAAAAGAACAATGACTCGACAGCACAACGCAACAGGAGAGCTCAGACGGTGTCATGGAGTACAGCCGAGCGCCTCGCTCCCAGACTGTTTATGTGGACGGCTGATTCTAGTGATGGGGGGCGGGGGTAATCTCCCGAGCTAACAGTTTCATTAAGGGATTATCTTTAATTGGGTGGGGGGGTGGTTGTTGGTGGTGGTGGGGTGTGCATATCTCTCAGCAGCACCTTGTTGAGCAGAATATTCTCATGACCTGGTCTGTTATTAGGAGATGACGGCATGTCTGATGCAGAACCTGCCAGAAAACGGATCCTCGCTGCTTAATACCGCGTGGGATGGGTTGCTATGTGATACGCTGTGTTTGCCCGCGTTGGACCAAATTGTTTTCTTCTTTTTCTTGCTCATAGGTAAACGTTAATACCTTCAGACAATGTTTTTTTTTAATCCGAATTTCAATGTCATGGGGAACGCTGTTACATTTGCAACAGGAATGCAAAGCCACCTTATTTTTCGTGTGTTTTCGCCTCGGTCTTGAAACTTGACTTTTTTGTTATTTCGAACGTTAGCGCGACTGTGTACAAACGGCTGTCTTGTTTGGGAATATCAGAGCATGACTTGCATAAACTGACATCGGCTCTATCATGCTCGCTTCTATCACGCCAACATACTTCTCTTGACTAAAATGTCGGCCTCGATCAATGTAAGACTTGTGAGAAGAAGACAGAAAAACATTTGGAAAATTGAAGGCAATTTCCAGCGATTGAATGAATGCTGCTGTCTTCGAACAGAAACAGAATAAGCAGAGATATTTCCTCAAGTGGAACGGGAATGAGCACAACACACACACTTTCTGGTAACCCACACTTGACGCTAAGCACTGGAACGTGGGTGTCTTTAAGTGTGTGTGTGTGTGCCTGTGTGCTCATGTGTGTGTATACCGCTCCGTCCCATCAAGGGGGGACAGTATGTCCACGAGGTACTCCAGCAGCCCAGCACCGTCCATGTGTGTCTGTGTGCGCTTGTGAGTGTGTGTTCCTGCGCTTCAGCTATGTAAACAGCCATTACGACGCTACAATCTGTCGTCCAAACACCAGGGCGAGGGATTTAAACAAACAAGCGGAAGGGACAGTTCGCCTCTTCCAACATGGTCACCGATGGCCTCGGTTTAGCCGCCGTCTCTCTCGCTAACGATAGCGGCAGAGAGTGAGAAAATATTCCTGTAACCAAAACACTCCTGCCAGGAGAGTAAATACCGAAATGTTCTCAACGAGAACATTTCTGTAAAACACAAGGCAGATAAGGCACATGAAGCTGATCAGCGCGTGGAAGATGTAGACGCACACACAGAGTTATTGTTACAGGAGAGGGTGAGGTAATGTGGAAAAGATGGAAAAGATGACATCGAGATGGGGGGGGCAGACGTTATCTGCCTCCTGTCTTTCAAACTCTCTATCTATCCATCTGCTTACCACCCTCACACACACACACACAGAAATATGAATATACATGATACAACACATTTTTGTCATATATATGCCATTTGATGGGTGCTTTTATCCAGGTTTTATCCAAAGAACATATTATTTTTCATAGTACATAGTTTCATAGACATGCATCCCATCCATTCACCTACAGAGTGTCTGTCTGATGGGGGGGGGTGGGCTTGACTCTCAGGAAACATGACCGCGTGTCCTCCTGAACTCAATTAGCGGCCGGCGGTGACGACGGTTTGTTTAT
>OMKP01079209.1:0-11617 GCA_900302375.1 Bathygadus melanobranchus
GAACACATGCTGGTTTTTTGGAAACTAAAATGGTCAGATGTGTGTTTAATGATGATGATCCTGCAGGTGTCAGCTTCAGAGCTGTCACTTAATTCATAAATGATAATAATAATACATTGCGTTTATATAGCACTTTTCAAGGCAGTCAAAGTGCTTTACATTGTGTGTGTGTGTGTGTGTGTGTGTGTGTGTGTGTGTGTGTGTGTGTGTGTGTGTGCGTGTATGTGATGGGGTGGGGTTCTATTCTAGCGTGTGCACTCAATCAATCACTAATAATCACTAATAATCAATAAGGCTGCGTTACCGTTTGAGGTGGGCCGGGTCCCCGCTGTCGGAGCTGGCCAGGGATGATGTCTCGCAGGAGTGGCTGTCCACGTTGTCCGTATTCAGAAGACTGGTGTCTTCCCACATAAACGTCTCCTCCTCCGTCTCAGGCTGCGGGGAAACACAGAACACACACTGCTTAGTCACGTGACCTCAGTCACAAGACCACACTTGAATACTGGACCTGTTACAAGGTGTACCTCGTTAATGTAGAAGAGAGTACAGGCTGCACGTGTATGAAGGAGCAGATTCAGAAAACGTAATGGTCAGATAACAAGGTATACGTGTCCCTCATTCATGTATGATGGTGTACAAGCATTTAATACCTTACTGCATGTATGTGTTATTGAACAGCAGGTATATAGACTACAGCATAGATCAATATTAGTCAGGAATAAAAGCAGGTATATAAAGTACCTCATTGATATATGATTGAGTAGTGTAAACACGCAATAACACTGTACCTCATTTAGGATGCTTTCTAGTGTGGGAGGGGTGTCCACTTGGGGAATGTCAAACTCCTTATCATCAATCTGAGGACAGAAGAATCAACAGAGATATTTATAAGCTCTGCTATGACCTGAAAAGTTAATATTAAACATAAAAACAGACAGACAGACAGAGAGAAACAGACAGACAGTCAGACCTATTCTCTCAGGAATAGAGAACGATTCTAGATAAGCATAGCATTATTTTGGCAAGATTGCAACCAGCATGGCTGTAATCAGAGCCTTAAATGTATATCAATATGATACATTGAATGTGATATGACACTACAAGTAACGAATAGAATAAGCTGAAGCAGGCAAACTCACCGCATCGATTTCCATGAGGTTGAGCTGTGAGGACGCAGACACGAGGCTGCGAGTATCGGGCGACTCCGACATGTTTACAAGGTAATACTAACTCAATTAAAATGCGCTAGTACTGGAGGAGTAACACAACATGAACACAACGGAGCACAACCCAATACCTGCGCTGCGCACTTCCTTGTTTGCAGCGGAAAGGGATGTCACGTGATACGTGCCAGTTGGAGTTTTTTTTAAGACAGCAACGACAAAACATGACATTATTTTTTTAATCATTATTTAAATAACAAATATTATATAAAATGATATTACATATCACTTATCACTTATGTAATTATATAAAACGTATACATATATTATTATTGTTTTGTTTATTATAAGTATATAACTATGTATTATAAATATAAATACATTATAAATACTAAATATAAACAGAGAATTATGGTAAGTATGATAACACTGCATTTCTGTGTGTGTGTGTGTGTGTTTAATGCTTTGTGGGTTGTATTTAATGCAAAGTCCATAGTTTTTCTTGGGCCTAGTGTTGCATTAGCGCCAGAACGTGCATATATATCTAGTATCCTACTACACTAACATAATGGAGATAGAGACGAATCTGCGAGGGGAAATAGGCCTACACGTAGTAGTGTGAGAACGGACAGGGAGAAGTGTAACAGCGATGACAAATAAGAAGAAGCAAATACCACGAGTAAAGTAACGTTTAAAGAACACAGCAGGAACTGTGGAGGTGATCGGTGTGTGGCCGGGAGCTGTCCTCGGGGAACCGGTGCTGAACCTGGGGTGGTGGGGTGGGGGGAAGTGATGTAGAACCGCCGCTCCTTGTCTCGCTGCAACCACGTTTCAACCGCGTCCCTGTATGCCTCGTCTAGCATCACCGAAGAACCGCGTTGAGACATGGCTACTCCTCATGGTAACACTTGATAATCACATTGAGAGCCTCGGTGTGTTTTTAAAACAGGCCCGTGTGTCATGGGAGAGCTGTTTTCTGCCGGAGGAAGGCTGCTGCTCGACCCATGCTAGAGGTATGGGGGCTTCGGGGGCTTCGCCTTATGAACAAATCTTTCGACTCCCATTCCTACGGTTTGGTTCGACTTATTTTGACTACGAAGCGTGAGATTAGCAAACGGCAGCAGGACAAAAAACACACACACCGACAAACACACATGAAATAGCCTACCCCCTCGGATTGATCTCTGGGAAGATGAATGGACGCTAGGAACCTGGACGGCTGGGTGGCTTTACCTTGCGGAGACCATGCTTATCGATATCACACAGATCGGACTGATGGGGGACCCTAAAGATGGTTAGCGGTCAACGCCGAGGCTGAACCGTACAGACCTGCGGTGAATCACGACAAGGAGGACCGCATGGACGGACGACACGGGCGGCGGGAATAGACACATCTGTACGGTCTATCTGACCGCAGGCAGCACGGTGGTTTATACTCTGGTCGTGGATAAGGCCGCGATGTGAACCGTGGGTATTTTTAGGCTGCTTGTCGCCGTGGGCAGACTTTGGAACCAGGCTCGTGAGACCACACCGGTACCCACGTTTGGTTTTCGTAATTAATATATGTCTGGCTTTGGCTGGCCAGTCATTTATTTCCACATATGGCGGACTAACTTCTTCAAAAAACTGTGGGCGTAAAACAAAAACATATTTTAATCTGACGAAAGCCGCCGCGGATTTCCGTTCATTGTTTAAACATCGTTATTCCTATTTCGGTTAAAAACCGTTTCGATTGCGCCGTAGATCGCTACAATTTGCTTGGGCGCCGCCATCATTTTTCTTATTGGGCAGAACCCTTGACCGTCATCAACTGAAATGCCCTCCCCGAGCGCAGATTGGTGTTTGGTCCTGTCATTGCGCTGATTGGTCGTCCCATTTAAACATTTTTGGAAAATGCTTTTAACGGTTTTTTTTAACGGTGCTTCTAACCCTAACCCTAACCCTGTGAGCTCTGGAAATTGGCATGGTCTCACCTGGCTACTTTAATTTAATTTTTATTTGGGTGGTCACAGGATGTGGACAAAAAATAAACTAAAGAATGCGACCTGATAGCCTGCCGGTTGGTCAACTGAAGAGGATCCCCGCTGCCAAAATAAAAGTAAGACTTGCTTTCATATGGTATATTCTGATTTTACCGTCTTCTACACCGTCCGCCACATGTTGTTGGTGGTGCTTGGCTCGGCTGTAACGCTACGCTGCTTTATGGGACTACAACTGGCCCGTCCGCCGATGCAGATAGGCGGTTGGAGGAGGGACGCTACAGGACGCCGCTGCTGCCGCTTCTCTTGCCGCTTCTCCTTCGCCGCGTCCTGCAGCGATCTGAAAGTTCATCCACCGTTCACACCGGAGGCGCGGCTTGCGAGCGGGAGCTTCATGAGCAAACTGCCGCCGCTGCCACACCGCTATGCGCTTAGCAGTGGCGTCACCGCTACACGAGACCAGCTCACAGCCAAACCGTCACCACCACCACACCAAGCCCGAGTGACCCCCCACCCCCACCCCCAAGCCCCCCGCGGGCCAGAGGTGGATGAGGAGGAGGCGGAAGAGGAGGAGGAGGGGAACTGGGAGGAAAAGTTTGACGACAACATGTCCATCAACAGCCTGAACGACAGTGGAGCCCGCACGCCTCTCTGCCGCATCTGCTTCCAGGGCCCAGAGCAGGTGGGTGACACGTGTGTGTGTAGGTTTATGGGGCCCTAGGCCAGATCACTGCCCAGAGAAATCCTTCCTGATCAAGTTAATAATACTTACAAAATCCAAACAATCACCAATAATGTAACACAAATTGTGTAAATTGTGACTACAGTAGGCCTATTACTTTATATAATACTCATACCATCAATGCCATTTAGAGCTATGACAGCAATCATTTAACTCTGTAATGTTGCTGAGTGCATGACAATACATGGACTTGAACTTATTAAATATTTAAAGGGGAACTTAGTAGTAGTATATGCAAATTAACAATGTTTACCTTTTCTCCATGTTGCCTGCACCCTGATCTCCCTATACTTTTGTCCACCATCTCACCCCAACTCCATCATTAACTCCATCAAATGAAGGAGTTGGGGTAACATTTAGCATCTGTGCTGAGCTGTGCCCCAGAGACACAGAGAGCATCGGCAACAACTGCAGCCGTTTTTCACATTATATCCCTAATGTGGAAAGATAGAGATAAGGTTAAGTTATCCTTTAATGAAGACAAGACAAGAATGAGGCACCAGAGCTATGTATCAGTGCAGTGCAGCAATAATCTGAAAAAGGAAATTTACTAAATTAAATGTAAAGAAATGGGCCTAAAAATTGTTTTTTTTGAGGAATTGAGGAAACAGATACAGTCCACTGTCATGAAACCAAAAACGTATATTAGATATTAAGTAGCACCGGTTCCCCAGGACAGCTCCTGGCCACACACCGATCACCTCCACAGTTCCTGCTGTGTTCTTTAAACGTTACTTTACTCTTAGTATTTGTCATCGCTGTTACACTTGTCCCTGTCCGTTCTCAAACTACTATGTGTAGGCCTATTTCCCCTTGCGGAGTCGGAGTTGGAGTTTGAGAGCAAGCGGTGATACGCTGTGGAGAAGGGAGTGGTGGGCGTGATCAAAGAGGTTGCAGAGACAGATCTAACAGTACCCCCCACTGCGTACCTCCATACCCCAATGTAGCTCCCTGCAGGTTTGTGTTATTTCCACTGGGTGTGTTTCTCCTCCCGTCCTGCAGGGGGAGCTGCTGAGCCCTTGCCGCTGCAGCGGCTCTGTGCGCTGCAGCCACGAGCCCTGCCTGGTGAAGTGGATCAGCGAGAGGGGCTCCTGGAGCTGTGAGATCTGCTACTACAAGTACCACGTGGTCAGCATCAGCACCAAGAATCCACTGCAGGTAGGCACCCAGGTCAGTTGGGGTACAGCAGTCCTATGTTATAGCAGATCTGTTCTCTATCGAGTCAACCTAGCAACTGTAAGTTTGTAAACTTGCTCTATTGACCTGGCAACCAGGAATGCTTGTAACTTGTTCTATTCTAATTGCAGTCTACCTTCAGCGATATATTGTTGTCTCCCTCCTTCGACAAATGTGTTACTTTTTTGTAAGTCGCTTTGGATAAGCGTCTGCCAAATGCTCTAAATGTAATGTAAATGTACATGTTTTTAATGACACCCATAATTCTTAATTGAATTGTGGTGTAAAGCAAATGAAAACAAACCACAGAACAGAATTCACCCTGAAGAAGACATCTGGAAAACCTATTTATTCCTGAAGCGTGGACACCTTCCTCCTCTCCCTCTTACTCCGTTCCCCTCTCTCCTTCTGTCTCTCACTCCCTCCCATTCTCCCTAATTTCTTCTCCCTCTCTCACTCCCCGTCCATCCTCACTCTCATAACCTCCCCTTCCAGTGGCGATCCATCTCCCTGACGGTGATCGAGAGGGTGCAGATCACGGCGGTGGTGCTGGGCAGCCTCTTCCTGCTGGCCAGCATCTCGTGGCTGGTCTGGTCATCCCTCAGCCCCAACGCCCGCTGGCAGCGGCAGGACCTGCTCTTCCAGATCTGCTACGCCATGTACGGCTCCATGGACCTGGTGTGCATAGGTGAGGAGGAGGTGGAGGGGGAGGAGGAATGGGAGAGGGAGGGGGAGGAGGAGACCCATAGATGGAGCCGGAGTTCCTGAGTTAAATATTTAGGCAACCCAAGATGCAGGATAGTCTGGTGGTGGTTAGGGTGGTTGCCTCACAGACAATGGTTACTGGGTTCGATCCCTGACGTCTGTAGTCTAATTGTAGGCATCTTTGAGCTAGGTGACCTCTAACCCTGACTTGCTCCTTAATGACATGTTGCTGAATTCACTGGAAGTCGGTAAATAAAAGCTGCTAAATATACAAAAAGAGATATTTAAGCACAGATAAGCATATTAGAATTGATTTTAATTGTTCTTCAATGCGGGCGCCTGTACAGTGCTCATCGTTCACGAGGGTCCGTCGATCTTCCGGATCTTCCACCGGTGGCAGGCGGTCAACCAGCGATGGAAGGTCCTCAACTACGACAAGGTAATAGAACCAGGTCCGGTCTGCTTGACAGCTCTGGGAACAGCTGTCCAGAGGCCTGTGTAATGTCAAACACAGATATGCCCCAGTTCAACTAGGGGCTGGATATGGTCATAGTTTTGACTATGTTTGACAACCCCCACACTCGCTGCTAACACAATGTATGACTTAACGATTGTAAAGAATAACATTTTAAAACTCTAAATTCCTGAATTAACCTTGAATTCCCTGTAAGTCCTGACCGTGTTTCCCTCCAGGCACGGGACCTGGCGGAGCAGCAGAAGCCAGACTCCAACCCCAGGAGACACCCTCCGCTGCCGGACCCTGGCGCCCGAACCGGACTCCCCCCTGCGCCTCCTCCCCCAGACAGGCTGGCGGGCGACTCCCCCTCCTCCCCGTCCTCCTCCACTCTGCTGGCCGCCGTAGCCATGACGATGACGCCGGCCGACCCCGGCGTGACCTCCTCGCCCGACCAGGAGGAAGAAGAGGAAGACCAGGAGGAGGAGCAGGAGGAGGACTTGGAGGAGTTGGAGGTGTCACCCACCACGATGGGCGTGACGTTGGGGTCGGAGCGGAGCAGGGCGTCACCGGGCTTGGGGGTGAACCGCGATGGCGGCAGTGGAGGCTACCGCTGGACCTACAGTATGCTGCACCTGCTGGGGCAGCGGGGGGTCCCAGGACCCCAGGTACGGAGCCCCAGCCCACCACCACCCCAGACCCAGGGACCCAGGGACCCCGACCGAGAGCTGGTCATGAGGGTCACGTCGCTGTGAGGGGACGGGGGGCGGCGGGGGAAATAAAACTAATAACTAAAACAAACATCACAATGAGTTTGCAAGAACCTGAACTGCCGGAATGAAATAAATCTAAAAACTGAGACAAACACAACAAGTTAGGTGGATAGGTGTGAGAGTCGCTTACTGTTTCAACGACCTGCAGCGGAACAGAATAGAGGGAGGGTGGGTGACGGGAGGTGGGGTGGGAGAGCAGGGATGTGTTGTCAGCCAGCCGGGAGTGGGAGATAATCGGGGACATTGTTTTCGTACAACAGGTAGGAGGGCAGAAGTTCTCTCGACCGTCTACTTGACATGAGGATGTGACAGAAAGACCCGTGTAGTTCTTGCAGGCTTGGCTCCAGACGACGGCCTTTAAACCAAGCAGGGAGGGCCGGACCCGCGAGCAGAAGGACAACCCTCGTTTGCATGACTGGAATGCCTTTTCATTTCATTTATTCATTTTGGTTTCACTGCTACTTTGGTAGCTTAAAGAGTCCTCTGTGCGGTTCCCTGCACAGTTCAGCTCGTCTCTGCTACTAAAGTCTTCGATTTTAAGGTGCATTAAAAACTCTTTAAAAAAAAAAAAATTATAATAATAATAATGTAGAACTTAAGTTAACTTGCCGTGTCGAGATGTCTGTTTTATTTTTTCTCCAGTGTTTGCCTGGCAGAACATTTTGTTACTTGCTTCAGGCCTCTTACACAATTAGATGCTTAAATCAGTTTGCTAACGAGTCATGTAAGAATTGTTTCTTGGTGGTTGGTAACTCCTGGCCAGTGGTTCTTAAAGTTTGGGTTGGGACGTGGGTCACGTGTGTGGTTGGGTCCCGCGGACACACTGAGATTGTCTTTTGAGTCCCGAGATGAAAAAGTTTAAGAACAGCCCCCTGCTCCTGAGGAAAGTTGTTCATGGGTAGAGAACATCGCCACCACCTTCTGAGACCAAACCACTGTGAAATAAGATGTAAAACCCCACCCAGGGAAACGCTGTAACCGGAGTCCTGCTAGACGAGGTGTAGATACTCACTCCTTTTGGGTTTTGTAAGCAGACCAGTGTGGAGTAGAAAACAGAACTAATGAAGCATTTTCAACACAGTTGAAGTACACGCCTCGGGGAACAACCAATGCACAACCACCACAATACAAAGGGTCATATCACAAAGTACAGATACAAATGTAAAATAAGGATAAGCTAAAATATATATCTGTATATAGACAGATAAGATTATCTCATCTTAAAAGTAATGCAATACTACAACCTGTTCCAGACAACATGAAGTATATTATGTTTTATTAGACAACATGAAGTACATTGTGTTTTATATAACTACATGGGGGACACCATCAGACACAGCTTGGCCTGCCCATCTCCACACATCTATCAGTCAGCTTCCAGCCTCATCAGATAACCCTTCAAAAAGCTATTCATTTGGGACCGTTAAAGTGCCCCTATGTGTATGATGACTAGATCAGTCAACCAGTGTATCCAGTGGACTACCAACTGCTTATCTATCCATCATACATCTGGGTGGACACTCCCACTTGTGATGCTACTATGTCACAATGACAATTTTAGTCACGTTTAATTTAACACGCCATTTAAGGGTGCTGTGTGTGTGTGTGTAAACTCACAACAAGACTATTGCATTGTCATTTGTAATAGACATTTTATTAGTGTCCTATAAATACTTGGAATTTTACTTTGCATATTTCAACCATGACCCAACCAATAGTTAGAAGAGGGAGCAGGTCCCTTCAACTAGTTAACCAATCAGAAGAAGAAGAAGACGAGTACAAAAAAGGTCCAATAGGAAGAAGGAGACCAGATTAAATACAGAGTGTGCAGGTTACAGGACAAACTGTGGAACTCAGCGAAGGTCGTCTAAAACGCATCACGAAACACAGGGTCAAGACCAAATAACCAGAAGTAGTAATGTGGTAGAATAATGTCACGTATTTACAAGGTAGGCAGATACTGCGTAGTACCGTCCCATTAACAATGTTCTAGTCTCTTCAGCATCATTCTCAGGAGTTCATTACTCGTCACATGGTGAAATGATACGGGTGACCTAATAATTTAAATGGAGACATCTTTGTCATTGTTAATTCACACCTCTCATAACACATCTCTCACAATCTACAGTATCTACAGTATTTAACACGTTACAAAAGCACCAACACTCTCGGGGTTTTTTTGTACCAAAGGAGGGGGAAAAAAGGCACAGCCGTGACATCATCGGACTAAGCTCCGCGCACCGGTGGTCTAAACACATCCTGTACTGTACTGACGGACAGGAAGTGAGACTGTGTACTTCCTTTAGCACGCTGTACAGCCTGTGAACGCAGTCCAGGTCTTAGAAAGTCAAGTGAAATGAAAAAAGGATCGTCCACAACGGGGAATGTTCACTCTACTGGTCACATGAGGAGCATCCATGAGGTGGAGCCACCTGGTGGTAGGAGTGATGTGTTAGGCCGGCAGACTTTTACTCCAGTTCCACCAACAGGTCTCCTTCTCCCACCGTCTCTCCGGCCTTGCAGTGGACACTCTTCACCTGGAGACCAGAGGAGATCAGAAGAGGAGATCAGAGAAGGTGATCATTGGAGACAAGAAGAGTTCAAAGATGACCAGATGAGGAAATTAGAGGACCAAAAGAGAGTAAGATCAAAGGAGACCAGAGCAAGATCAACAGGGACCATCAGATTAGATCAAAGATGATCAAAAGAGATCAGAGAAGAAGATTAGAGAACGACCAGAGTTCAGAGTAAGTCACACAGGTTCAACTTCAAGGAGACACACTCTAATATCTCTATATTGTACGACATAATCGGGTGAATGCGTCACCTTTCCAGTTTTAGCCGCAGTCATGCTGTTCTGCATCTTCATAGCTTCAATAACGCAGATCTCCTGACCCTCTGCAACCTGCTCACACACACAACATCGTACACACAAACATATGGCATGAGTTTACTTTCAGCATTACAGTACAACTTCAGGACTCAAGCAACTCATCCTGTTGTTTGGTAGCCACTAGCCAGTATGTGTTCCTTCCAAGGTCTCTCCCCTTGGAGAGTTAGGAGAGGGTGTCCTTTGAAGAGGGCCTCAGGTTAGAGTAGTAAAATGTGCTCTGTAAACCCTTGAGACTGTATGGATATACATATGAAGTTGACTTGAGGAACAGTGGAGGAAGGTGTGCGTGCGTTACCGCGTCTCCAGGGCTGACTGACACGGCCACCACAGAGCCCGGCATGGGGGAGCGCAGGATGCTACTGGTGTCTTCCGGAACCTTCTCTGGCATGAAGGTGCTCAGCTCTGC
The DNA here is from genome assembly GCA_900302375.1 of Bathygadus melanobranchus. Lineage (NCBI taxonomy): Eukaryota > Metazoa > Chordata > Actinopteri > Gadiformes > Macrouridae > Bathygadus > Bathygadus melanobranchus. The sequence goes on from OMKP01079209.1 coordinate 10,292, forward strand.
AGCCAGCAGGGACATAACACGCACCTTAAACTACACACACACACACACACACAAAGTGATGCAAACACACACACACGCACATTAACACAACCAGAAACACACACACACACATCTAGTTGAAATGGCAGTGTATCTATCAGCCAATTACGATGATTTTCTGTAGCCTGACTTTACATTGTCTCTAGCTTAAGCATGCACATTTTCAAAGCTTTTGGGTCTGTTGGGGATACAAATAATAATACTAACAATTACACTGGGGTTCCTACTCTATAATATGCCATGGGAGCAGAGAGAGGTCATACCGATGTTCCCAGGTACTGAAGACAGACCTCCCCAGACGCAGACCTGGACAGACACTGGAACACAACATCATCTCAGTCAGCATGTGTCTGGTTTAATGAGAAACAGGCTCACTATGGTTATAAACCTGCAGTTAACTAGTAGTTGTAGGTAGCTGAGCACGAGTTAAATAGTAGCTGTAAGCATCTGCTAGTTAGCTAGTAGTTGTACCAAATGCTAACTAGCAAGTAGCTATATCTAATCGCTAGTAACCGTAATCATCTGCTAGTTAACTAGTACCTGTAGCCAACTGTTATTTGGCTAGTAGTTATTAGCCTGTAGCCAAATCGCCTGCAGCTAGTAGCTAAAGGCTCCCAGGTACCTGCAGTATCCTCTGTGTGTTGTTGATCTTCAGTGGCAGCAGAGGGGAGGCCAGATCCCACTCCCCACTCACCTCCAGCCTGTCTCCCCCCACCTCCACCTGGGGGGGAGGGAGAAAGAGATAAAGAAAGAGAAAATGGAGTGACAGACACAAACAGAGGGAGGAGCAAAATAGAAACCAAAAGTACAGCGAGGCAATACAAAACATAGAAGAATATACGGTACATAACTATAAAGTGCCCGAAATATAAACAAGAGTTTGTACAGTGTGCTGTCTGTAGGACTCACAGTGTAAGTGTGTTCTGATCTCAGAATGACCACCGGGTGGCGCTCCTTCCCCAGTTCCACACACAGATCCCAGCGGCTGCGCTCCTGGGACGAGTTAGACACTCTGGAGAACACAGTTCAACACATCAGGACTGCACTGTGGACAAGTAGGAACATGAACATCTAGACCAGGGATGGGCAAACCTTTTGGCTCAAGGGCCACACTGGGTTTTAAAATTGACAGGTGGGCCGGGCCAGTAGCAGATCCGACATACGGCAAATAAGACATACGGCAGGGGTACTCAAATACAAATGTTAAAGGGCCAGAAAGAAAATGTTCAATATGACAAAGGTCCGTTTATTAAGGTCAGTCAAACTTTTAAACAATTATAATAGGAT
>OMKP01079210.1:0-13231 GCA_900302375.1 Bathygadus melanobranchus
TCCCCCCCCCCTCTCTGTCTACCTCTCTGTCTACCTCTCTCTCTCTCTCTGCAGCTATGTGTACAGAACACATCAAATTGTTAGTTGCAGAATTCTTAAGTGAGCCTTCATTTCAAGCATTTAGACCACTTTAAAAAACGCAAATGAATAGAGCAGGCAGTATATCTGGGCTGAGCTAAAACCGAAACGCTTGCCTTGAAAGCGATGGGCAAAGGAGCAAATACAACTTTTGAGCAGTGTATGAAATGAGACATCTTAGGCATGCGGTCACCAAGCAAGTCTCTTTTCAGAAGAAGAAGAAGAAGAAGAAGGAGAGGAAGAGGCAGAGGAAGTGGAAGAAACACATTTTGTGTTGTATTTCAAACTCAAATTTCCACCACATTTGCCAGTGAGGGTGTGTGGGGGGTTTATATGTATAGAAATCTGTATCTGTATCTAAAACATATGCCCATGTAAATGACAGATGTTGCATGTTAACTATCGGCCTACGGTGTTGACCATATGAAGGCAAGCTGTGTGTCCATCTGTATACTTATATTGTAGAGAGTGATGGGAAAGCAAACCTTTGGAAGTGTGTGTGTGTGTGTGTGTGTGTGTGTGTGTGCGCGCGTGCATACGTGTGTGTGCCCGGGTGTGTCAAGAGTACATGCACGTGTATGAGTATTGAATCGTGTGTGTGTGTGTGTGTGTGTGTGTGTGTGCGCGCGTGTTTGCATGACATGTCAAATATTTTTTGCATGAATTTACATTAAGGAAACCCATTTTGAAGAGTGCACTTTAATACGCGCATTTTATTTAGTTTGGGGTCCGTGATACAATGTTAGAGAAAGGATATACATCCCATTCGTGACCCACATCCATTTAACCATGTAATACATTTTTATTGCGCTAAATTGCCTGCTGAAAGTAAGTGTGGACGAGAGTACGGCAGCCAACGAGGGTTAGGGCTGTTAAATGCTTTGTTTCCCCCCCCCTCCCATTAAACCTTCCGCGTCGCATCTGTTTGCAGTAATGATTATAAACGGAACCAATGTCCTTAACCCATGGGATTGTGAAGCCACGCCGGCATTTGAATCATTCCTTTAAAGACTGTAATGGCTGGTTGGCATCAAATAACAGGCTTCGCGGAGCAGAACAATCCTATAAACGTATGAATGTATAATCAAGGTTTTATATGGGCCACGGTTACGCTGTCTTTGAGGTAACCTTCACTTGCCCAGTCAACAATAAAAACACTTTCCGTCTTGGTGTGGAACGTGATAGACCCTTAATGTGTGCTGCGTTAATATGAATTATAAGCAGGTTATAAGCTGAATTCAAAATATGTAGACCTATTAATTATATTACCACCAGTGGGCCGTAGCGGAATGGCCTCGGACGCATGCATATCGATAAACGTCCAACAGATGGCGCTACATATTCATGTGTATGTAAGCCTATGTCATTATAAGCAAAGACATGTATAGTATGTGGTTATATATAGAAATATATAATAAAATATTCCACCATTTAGAATCTATTCCCGTGTGTGTGTGTGTGTGTGTGTGCAGTCTGTTTGTGTATGTACATGTGTGTACATGCAGTGTGTGTGTGTGTGTGTGCGCGCGCGCGCGCGCGTGTGCGCCTGGATAGGGGTCCCCACTTCCTGTCCTAAGAGGGACGTTGGTCAAATACATTCCCCAGCGGATATAGTTTCTCACGATGGAGCTCTTGGAGACAGCAACGCCGCTGCATCTCCACACACACAAACACACACACACACACACACACACACACACACTTACTTGGCATCATATTAGCTTTTATTTGCTCTCAAATGGAACTTTATTAATTCGGAGACATTTGACGGTTCGTGAATAGGCCTATATGCCGCCATTGCGTTGGTATGTCGTTACTGTATTCGTCTTCATAAAAATCACATGTGGTCATGCGTGCTACACTGATGTCATCAGAGAGAGAGAGAGAGAGAGAGAGAACAGAGTGCGTGGGGATGTTCGCAAGATGGCAGGAAAGGGAAATGATAATGGCTATATATCACAGTCCGTGTTTATTTGAGGATGTGTATTTGTTATTTGTGGTCGTGAATTATTTGTGGTCATGTTCATGTCACATTTGTAGTACGCGATATGTCACCATTCGACCATGGCTTCCGGGAAAACACAGTGGCGGATGTGAGTGTGTGCGTGTGTATGATGCTATATTTCTCTCTCTCGTCACACAGACAAGCTCACACATACACACAGAACACATGTCGAGGGTCCTGGCCTCTGCGCTGGGTGTCCGGGGAGTCCTGGTTAATTAACTCCCAGGCTCCCACTTGGCCCCTCAGAGGCCACTTCTTTAAACATGAAATGTCAACAGCTTGAAAGTCTAAAGTCTAGTGGTGATGGGAATACATATCTCTATATCTCTATGTTGGTCTGTCCCATAGTTCTTGCACTGTGGTCCCATGTGTATTACTTATTGTTTTGTCTTGTGTTGTATACCGCTGGGTCAGTCAAGACGGCCTGCCTGTAGCTTACTTGTGATAGATAAGATCATGTTATTGATTCCATAAAAAAATACTACTATACCTTAAATACTATAAATATAGTATTTTTTATAATAATATAAATATAGTAAGCTTCTTTAAGCATAATTGAAAGGCACAATGCGATAACGCATGGATTCATTTTTCTTGTGTGAATCGGCGCTCTCTCAACTCAGCTGCCATGTTTTAAACCGATCGCATGGAATTGCGATGCAAATCACACTTAATTCAAGCCCAGGACGAGTGCTCAAACGGTAGTAGGCCTGCTGACTGACTGACCCACATTCCGCTGCATGGGACCTTTCTGAAGAAGAAAAAAATCCGTGCACTGCAGAGTGCACACAATACATAGTGTGATTTCTGTCCGTATACGCGTAGGCAGTGCAGTGCCACGGGGGTTTCGGTGCGCGTTTCTCATAAAACATCATCCTTTCTTCGCTTAATGAATCGATTTTTAACGTGGCACAACATTTGGATGTCTATGCGTGGACCAGTACGCGTTGACACCTTGCACGTCCACGTCAAAATGCGGGTAAGGGACCCATGTCTCTTTATTCCCTTTAAAACGTGTGTGCTTTCAGTCGTTTACGCTGCTCTGCGGCCAACGTTGTATACATCTCGGCTTGAATGCTTCCATGCTATCATCAGACTTGGCTGAAATGCTATTTTAAGTCCATACTGTACACGGTTACGATGCAGCCAGATATCCAATATCCAGCTAGCTTTATTGTCGGTTGTGGAGCAGGCAGGATTTTATTTCTAACGGGTGCTTTGCAGAGAAAATCCAGGTCGTATTCAGCCGCGGTTCAGCCCACGTTCGCGCAATGTCAACCTTATCTCCATTGGCATTGTGGAAATGTCCAGCGGTTAAAACCCGCCCAGCATATGAATATATCATTGTATGAGCATTGGGTATCATTAAAGTGACTCGACATTTGAATTTAGGTCATCACCCACGTGACTGCCCACCTCTACAATGAATACTATGGTATGCCCGGGTGGTCCGACAATAAGACGCACAAACCGCGTGTGGCTCGGTCTTCGCAGTGTTTACATTGTGCGTCACTGCGCTGTTTTGCGTGCGTATAAACCCAAATGTCCCGTCTTCCCCTCTTCTTTAATTGAACTTAACCATGCGCACCTTAAAAATAGACCGCGTGTAGTGTACACAAGGGGGTCGTAGTTTACACTTTATCTACACCATATCAGTGTCAGCATGGGGGCATTGCTGTGCACCGTCCGAACGCTGAACTTGTTCAAGTCTGGAAACCCGATAGGAGGGAGGGAGAGAGGGGCGCAGCTGGTGCACTGGCGGGGCTAAAAATAAAAAAGTATTTTTCTCTTTTCTTCTTACACGTTCTCCCTCGTTGTCCTCCTTTCTTTCGTTTATCCTTAAATCCAGGTGGCCGACCCGGAATGAGACGGTGCGAATAAAGATTTTGAACCTGCGAGGTAAGCGACTGCAATAATTTTGCCTTTGCAAATTGGTGCTGTCAGGGTTTTTGTTTCTAAATGTTGGTGGTGGTCCAGGGTAGGGTCCTGGCTTATACTTTGTATCACTCTGCGGTGTTTGACAACAATCAGTTTACATTAAGGACATTTGGCATCGCTTTTATCCAAAACGACTTGTCAGTTCAGTAGCTAAAGCTTTTTGCATTACATCACATTGCATTACATTGCATAGTTTATAGACACAATATTCTACTTCTCTACTTTTCTACTATCTGTAATTGATGTGCTGGGCTACAGGCATGACCGGCAGTTTGTAGGCGATCCCATTAATATTTCTTCTAACGATGCATGTTTAAATTAGTTTTAATTACAGTGGTTGTTGAGACACATAGCCCTGGCTAAAGAGTGTTACTTTACAAAGAGGAAGCAATACATTAAATACTGTCTACAATTATATGGATGGCATTGTCAATGATCGCATGCGGTGTGCAATAACAACACATCACGCCGCGCTATTTCTCACGTTTTGCCATGTCGTGTTTTATGATGGTGTTTTTAAAAAAAAAGGTGTTTCAGACAGCGATATCTGTCATTATTATGTCATATATCAAGGGGGATATTAGAAGAGTTTTGAGTTACGAGCCAACATGGGACCTGTGGATCGTGGGTTCCACCATGAGTACGCTAGCTTGTTGCTCTTCAGCCAATTGCTAAAGGTGTATGGGTAATATCAACATCAATCTGTGTTGACAATAACACACAGAGAGGGACAGTGGCAGGTACATTTCAGTTGACACGTACACGCGCACACACGCACACACACACACACACACACACACACACACACAGTCCCATGTGTTATGTCTAAATGAATTGGATTTTTACCGTAAGACATATGTATTGATAATAATGAATTGTACTTCTGGGTCCCCACCTTCCCCCTCTCGAATATCAGTTTTTAACTTACATACGCTCACATTACATATGCACTGTATGTCACCACCGGAATTAGTCTCTTCACCCCTTTAACTAATAAGCACTTGATTGACAAGGCTCTCCACCAATGGTCATGCTTCTTCCCTAAGGCTTGTGTGGACCAATCAGGTGGCAGGCATGGCCTTGACGTTCTGCGGCTATGACGAGGGGAAGAACGCCTACAGCGTGGCCGGCGGCGTGCTCAACAACGGCTGCTTTGTCGACGCCCTCAACCTGGTGCCCCATGTCTTCCTGCTCTTCATCACCTTCCCCATCCTTTTCATCGGTAGGTGACCGAGCTGACACGCGTGTGTCTTGTCGGTGTCACGTGGTAAACAATTGGGGGACATGAGGTGAACGTACATGATATGATACATGTATGTGATAACTAGAACTGGGATACGCTGACATGTTAACAACATGGATCATGTTGACGGCATTATCCATTGTCCATAATGAATTATTCATAATGCGTCATGCATAATGCGTTATACAGTACGCATTATGCATTATGCATTAATAATAATAGCATTCATCATCTCCAATATATATATTCGCGTGTCTGCAGACACAGCATGTTTCCAGTATGTCACTGCACATGAAAAACTGTGTAGTTGTGTCCAGAGGTTGAGCTCTGAACTACCTAGGCACCACGCACGCACACACACACACACACACTCGCACACACACACACACACAGGGGGGTCAGGGGGGGTGATCCCAGTGTACTTTATAGGGGCCGGGGCTGCTGACCAGAAGCCCTTAGTCCGCTTCCCAAGGTCTCTGTAATGGAGTCTTCCTGGTCGTGGTATTTGGTCGGACGCATCCCAGCGAGACTCCTATACTTCCCATGAAATGCCCTCGTTTGTCTTGTCACACAGCGTTAAACGGACACCGATGCACCCTGTTACTCAACACCGGTGTTTATTTTTTTTTAACGCTGTCATTTTCCATGCGCTAAACACGCTCGCTTCTACCCTGGTTCCTTTTGTGTTCGTGATAAGGGGAGTATAAATAACCACGTTTTGACTTGGAGGAGCCGCACAATTTGTTGGCTAAGACAAGGAATGGCAAATTATTGGCTATATTTGGTCTCATGTGGCTGTGGTCGGGCAAGAGAAGCCCTGCGAGGCAAATCCACTGCATTTTGAGGTTAGGTTCCATCACAAAACGTTAGACACGTGATGGTTGTGCTTTCAGCTGTCCACCTCAATGCAAAAATGCACAGCAAGCGATGCTTGCCAAACTGACACACCGGTTTCATTTTGCCCATCTAACATTTTCAGATGAGAAATGATATTCAATCTAGAGGGTTTATATCGTGCACTGATGCTAAAAGAGATTAGATAGTATTTTAGTAAATACAGCATGAACCAATGGCAAGGACCTTTAATGGTTTAAATGAGAGTCAAAAGAGACATCGATTTAAGTTGGATTGACGTATGGCTTCAAACGAGCAAACTCTTCTTCTACTACATTTCCCATGCTGCTCAGCGCGCCACCAGGAAAACATAATATCTTCTTTCCTTGTTTCCTCTACCCATCCTTCCCCCTCTCTCTTGTGGTCAGGTTGGGGCAGTCAAAGCTCCAAGGTACAGATCCACCACAACACGTGGCTCCACTTCCCTGGGCACAACCTCCGGTGGATCCTCACCTTCTCGCTGCTCTTTGTGCACGTGTGCGAGTTTGCCGAGGGCATTGTCTCCGACAAGTAAGCATCTTGATGCAAGCTCATCGCATGGAGGAGTATGTATGTAATGCGGTCAGAATGTTATTACGCTTGCCTTGAGTCAGATTTTACTGTGCTGCAAAAACAAACCAAATGTAGTTATATCACAATTGTCTGACACAAAAGAAGAAGTCTCATACAGAACTTATTAGTTTTATATTTGTTCTTATGAATGTCTCCTGAAGTCTTGTTTCCTTATTGCTCCAGGGTGATGGATACCATCCACCTCCACCTGTTCATGCCTGCGTTCATAGGCTTCATCGCGGCCACCACTTCCGTTGTCTACTACCACAACATAGAGACTTCCAATTTCCCCAAACTGCTGCTTGGTAAGATAACCGTGATTGGTTAAGACTAAATCACTTGGAGTATGATTGGTTAAGACTAAATCACGTGGAGTACGGCTGGTTAAGACTAAATCACACGGAGTACGATTGATTAAGACTAAATCATGTGGCGTATGATTGGTTGAGACTAAATCATGTGGAGTACACTTGGTGGAGTAGGATTGGTTAAGACTAAATCATGTGGAGTATAATTGGTTAAGCCTAAATCACATGGCGTGTGATTGGTTAAGAGTAAATCACATGGAGTATGATTGGTTAAGACTAAATCATGTGGAGTACAATATTATTGCTAAATACTTAATCATGTTGGGGAAAAGCTCTTGTTGCAGCCAAAGACAATACTTATACAGACATATATACCTTGTACAATATTCCCTTGAAATAACTTAAATCACTTACTAACCCTTATATAACTTTTGTGAGATTTTTGTCTTTCATTCTCTGGCATATCAATAACTCAATAACATGGTTTTGTATATGGATTCATCCATATTGGACATTACGGTTATCTATAGATGGGGAAAGCAATTTAGGTACAACCTCATTTTCCTGCGAGTGAAAGGAAGCAGATGTCCTCCAATCACAGATGATCTTAGTCATTGCGATGCCATGTATGCTAATTAAATACTACTCGATGCACAGTGTTGCTCCAATTCACATTTAAAGCCATTGTAAAGGAAATAAACAGCATTAACGCTCCATTATTGCAGCATTGCAACAGCCGCTCTAGGTTTTACAACCTAAGTGATTGTCTTTTGAGTTTCCAACTCAATGCCTCCACTGCATACTAAATGCCTAGCTTTTAGAAGCATTTAAGTGACTCCACATCCTCCTGACTAATGGAGCTGCTTTGACTCTGCAGTCCTGTTCATATACTGGGTTCTGGCCTTCATCACTAAATCCATTAAGCTGTGGAAGTTTGCCCAGTACGGGGTTGGACCACAACACCTGAGGTTCTGCATCACGGCCCTGCTGGTCATGCTGTACGGACTGCTGATGGCCGTGGAAATCAACGTCATTCGGGTCCGGGTAGGTGGACAGCTTCAAGGCGACACCTCCTCCACATGTCTTCACTGTCAAAGAGTGTGTGGGTGCAGAAGTTATTATTCTCATTGTCGTCACAAGCATTAGACGCTACAAGAAGTTCACAGTTCACACTTAGTTCACGCAGATATGCACACACACACACACACACACACACACACTCACTCACAAACACAATGTATTTGTTTCTGTGTATTTGTATTCGTTTAAAATTTAAAAACTAATACAACTGAAAGCAGAAAATTCAGTCCAGGATCCAAAAATGAACACCAGCCACCAGCCAACGGCAGATAGATAGATAGATTTGACCATTTGTCAGGTAAATAATTCTGGGTTACATATTAAAACAATTGCTTGGCCAGTTGATGTTTCCACCCTGGCCAAGTAAGATGACCAAATTCTAAAAGTACATTTTGGACAGTGACTCCCAGTCGTAATACGTAATATGATTGATATGGTTGTTGAAATGTGATCTATGCATAAAGGATATTTTCTGATATGGAAACAATTAGTCAATGGCAATACATCTATTTCTGATTCTGATTCTGATTCTGATTCTGATTCTGAATTAGTCAATCTGTCTTCCTCGCTTAATGTGATTGTTATTCTCCTCTTGTCCTTCTATAGCGTGACTTCTCTGTGTCTGCATTCTCTTCGAGGTTGAGTTGACGCTTGTTGTGCTTGTTTTGTTCCTCTGCTTGTAGAAATACGTGTTCTTTGCCAACCCCCAGAAGGTGAAGCCCCCAGAAGACCTGCAGGACCTGGGGGTCCGCTTCCTCCAGCCATTTGTTAATCTGCTCTCCAAGGTACACTGACGCATACACACACACACACACAGAGGCACCCACAGAGGCACACACAGGCACACACACAGGCACACACACACACACAGGGAAAGGGTCCCTGGGATTTCCTGACATTCCCTCTTCCCATTTGTGATAATGAAGTGTTCTTGGGGAATTTGGCACAGCATTAATGCATTATGTAAACACAGAAAAAACACTTTGAGCTTGTCACAAGCAGCAGAATCATGCAACCGATGGCCAATGTCAAATATCCGGTATGAAGAAGAAGAACCAGTGAATTGTTTGTTGTATTTTTGATTGAGCTAATCCGGTAACCTGATCGGAGTTCACCTGGACTTAGCATCCCTCCTTTACCCCACACCGCCTCTCCTCCCTAACCCACTTCCACGTACCCAACCAGGGTTCGGATCCCATCCCCTCTTGGGTCCTTAGCACTTTCTTATGTTGTGCTTTGTACATCCTAGCACTGAAAAACAGCACTGAGCATCGTGTAGCATCTTATCCTAGCTATATTGCTGTTTACCAGCATGGGGGTCAACGTAGCAATTATGAGTGCTTGAAACTTGCTCGATTAACCTCCCAGTCATGAGCGCTTGGAACTTGTTCCATTTAAATCTCACTGTACCGTCAGTGATATACTGTTGTTTCACTCTGTTCGGACAAATGTAGTTATTGTAAGTCGCTTAAATGCTCTACTTGTAAATGTAAAGAGATCCTATTTCAATAGCTGCTTCCATTGATGGAATAGACAGAGCGCCGGTGCTGAATGGCTGATCAAATGATCACTCTACACTTCTAGGTGTTCTCTGATAGTCTGTAATGCTACATCTACATGCTACAAGGTTGTGTGCAATGTTTTGGCAATTCAGCACATCTCAGTGGAATTTCTTCATGTGTAAGTGCATTTTTGTGACGCAAAAAGGCTATTCCCGGGAGTGAGGTTTCATTCTCGGAAAGAAAATGTATTTGACAGGAGATAATTAATCGTAACACACACACACACACACACACCAGTTCCCATATCAAGATGATGACATGAAAAATACATTTCCCAGTAGAGAAATATCACACACAATATCGGAAAACGTTCCTTCACTGGATTAAAAAACCCCCGTTGTTTCCAAAGTACCCAAAGTAAATATGGTTACTTGTAATACTAAGCCAAAAAGATCTTGAATAGCCATGTCTTAATGTCATGGCTGTGTTGTCCAGGCCACATACTGGTGGATGAACCCCCTGATCATCGGCGCCCACAGGAGGCCCATCGAGCTGAAGAAGATCGGCAAGCTGCCCATCGCCATGAGGGCACTCACCAACTATCTACGCCTCAAGGACGCCTACGAGGGCCAGAGGGTAAGGCCAGGCTCCAGGCCCCGGGGGAAGCATGCTGGGATGGTAGTGAATGGTATCAACAGGCTAGGGGTTTGATTTCCCCACTGGGGCCCGATGTATGCACTCACGGTGTTGTAAGATGCTTTGGATAAAAGCCGTGTAGGATTATAATGACTGTGGTCATGCAACAAACATCAAACAATCCTGCTAGTGGACAGCTTCATGGTTAGCTTATCAATCGACGCAACACAGCAACCGTGGCAACCGAACTTAAACTGAAGTCACTGTCCAATCACTGGCGTTGGCTGAATCAGGGGGCGTGGCTGAAGGTACAGGGCTGATTTGTCACTTCTCATTCCGAAGCAGTTCGCTCGGCGCACTCATGGGAGCAAGACTGCATTTTTAAGTCTTTCAGTTCGTATTTTGTTGAGCAAAATACAACGCAAATGTCCAAGAAAATGCAACGTAGATGATAAAGAATGTTTTAAATAATATTGCTGGCAGAAGTTGATAGGAATATGCTTTGCCGCTACTGAGAAATAGTATAGTTCAACAACAGGGTGGAATTCAACGGTGTGGAGTCAATAGCCAAAAAATGAAGTTGGATGCCTCCCGAAGGCAGCGTTAGATTTGAAACACATCTCCACTAATCCATCTCCACTGCTGCGTATATCGTTCAGTAACGCTGTCCACTCGCCCGAGTCTTTGGAATCGCTAAGTGGCTCTCCGAAAAACAAACAACCTTTCACTTCAGCCGTTGCTCTCGTTATTAAGCTGTTCGTCTTCCCTGCAACACTTCAATCTCCCCGCGGTGGCTGTGCTGCACTGTTGTTATAACGACATGGTGTAATCACGACAGAACACATTGTTTTCTTGCCTTGTGGGGCATTTTCCAGCGCTTTCCCAGCAATCTTTTGTATTTCTGTCTTTCCTGTTTTAAGCAATATGTTGACTGTGTTTTTTAAGCAGTGTGTTTATTCAAAGCAGCATGGTGCAACCACTACAAAACCCATTGTTTTCTGGTGTTACCTCACAAGTAGTGTAGTAGTAGTTACGCTATTGGCTTACACACACAAATGCTTCTAGCGACGTATGAAACTCAAACCAATCGATAAATCCGGTCCGTTTCTCACCGTTCCTTCCCGACAGACGCCGGAGGACCCGGAGCGCGCGCCGTCCATCTGGCGCTCCATGTACCAGGCGTTCGGCCGGCCCATCCTGCTGAGCAGCACCTTCCGCTACCTGGCCGACCTGCTGGGCTTCGCCGGGCCCCTCTGCATCGCTGGCATCGTCAAGCACATGAACACCAAGAACAAAACGCCCAAGGTCCAGTTATTTGGATTTAACTTATTCTTGCTTAACCCTTCATTGGTTTTGTGCGCGCGCGCGTGTGTGTGTGTGTGTGTGTGTGTGTGTGTGTGTGTGTGTGACAAGTCAACACCATAAGCACACTGTCATTTGTGTGACCCAGACCCGTCACTTTAGACCCTGCCTTGTGTATTTGTACTTTGTACAATCTCTCTCTCTCTGTCTGTCTCTCTGTCTCTCTCTCTCTCTCTCTCTCACACACACACTCACTCACTCACTCGCTCACACACACACACACACGCACACACACACACACACACACACACAAGGTAGAAGCCCTTTACGAGTACCAGTTTGAAAAAACATCACCATAGAAGCAGAAAGAGAGACTATTTTTACAGCCCTCTGACTAAGTCCTGGTTCTGTTTAATCTCCAGTGTTCTTTACATTCCAACAGTCAACCTAAAAGCAGTAAAGCAGCGTCTGGATCTTTTGACTCTATTGAGTCCATCCCGTTATTGTGCCAAAACATTGTACAATATTGTAGAGATGCTATTTCCAGGGTTCCCGCGGGTCCTTGAATTCCTTGAAAGCTTGTGAATTTGAGAAAACAAAATCATGGGCTTGAAATTTTAGAAAGTCATCATTGAAAGTGCTTGAATTCATATTGTTTGTGCAAGAATAGAAAGTTATTTTGATATTTTTGTTTACTTAACGTTAGTAAATACAGCACAATTGAGAAGTGTTCACACATTCGAGCCTCTCTCTCTCTTTTGAATTGTTGTCTGTGAGCTCCAGTAAAGCCTGCTAGTTCTCATTATATACTGTAAATTCTCAGTGTTGAAACTAAAGTAATTCATCTTGATCAGTGTCTCAAACTAAGCCGTGTTGGGTCCTTGAATTTGAGGGAATTGGGACTGGAAAGTCCTTGAAAAGTCCTTGAATTTGATGTTTAAGAAGGTGTGAACAGTGTATTTTGCATGCATTTCCCTACCTGCCCTCTAGATGTCCTCAGTGTGTCTGCCATGTGCCACCTGACCACAGCTCGTTTAGCAGTGACCTCTCTTCTATAAATATTCCTGCGTCTTCTTAAATCACGCTGATGACAGGCCTCTTGAAGACGCCATAAAATACATGATAAAACAATGTCCTTCTCTCAGCGCTGCCAAAGATTTTGTTTACTTTGCGTTTATTGATTTCCTCTCTGACAAACAGTGCCGTGCAATGAAACAGGACAGTTGAGGGATTGTCTTGCTTACTTTGACCTCAAAGGTAATAACTGTAATAACTATTTGTAGAACCACACACTTCCGAACAAGGCAGCGGCTTTAATATCCGTTGTGGTACACCACAGAATAAAGCGCACGGCCATGAAAACATGCTGAAGATGTTCGGTGAGTGAGGAGCGACGAGAGAGAGTGAGAGAGAAGAGAGACAGAGACAGGGAATGAAATGGATGGAAAGAGAGAGAAAGAAGTGGAGGGAAAGAGAGAGAGAGACAGAGAAAGAAAGAAATGTAGAGGGAGAGAGAGACAGAGAGAAAGAAATGGATGGAAAGAGAGAGAGAGAGACAGAGAGAGAAAGAAATGGATGGAAAGAGAGAGAGAGACAGAGAGAGAAAGAAATGGAGAGAAAGAGAGAGAGAGAGAGAGAGAGAAATGGATGGAGAGAGAGACAGAGATGGAGAGAGATGGAGAGAGAGAGGGAG
>OMKP01079212.1:0-10705 GCA_900302375.1 Bathygadus melanobranchus
TGTCAGACGCTGGCCGTCTACCTCAGGTTTCTCAAAACCGTGTTTTGTCGTCCTTTCAGGGATCTAACGGAGAGCAAGGACCCGCTGGTGTGAGTGGACCCGCTGGACCCCGAGTAAGTCACCACCACCCTCACACCCCCTTGTACACCGGAAGTCTCTGGTTCATCTGATGGCTGGATGTGTGATAATACATTGTAGTGTTGAGATGAAGCACTGCTTGGTCTATTCATAGCGTTGCAAGCTGGGGTGGGTATACAGACAGGGGTGTTGGTTGTGAACAGAGTTCATTAACCTCTGTATCTCCGCAGGGACCTTCTGGATCCAACGGTTCCCCCGGTAAGGATGGCATGAACGGCCTGCCCGGACCCATCGGACCCCCCGGACCCCGTGGTCGCAATGGAGAGATGGGACCCGCTGTACGTGTCACTCAAATATATATATAGAAATATTATTTACATATAAACACGTGTCATACCACACACACAAAGGAAAACAAACAGCAATGCTGACATTGGTGCTTCTGGCCTGGACGTAGGGTTCTCCCGGTCTTCCCGGACCCCCAGGCCCAGCCGGAGCCCCAGGCAGCGGCTTCGACTTTGTCAGCCAGCCCCTCCAGGAGAAGGCCCCCGATCCCTACCGCGGCCACTACCGCGCTGACGACCCCAACATGATGCGCGACCGCGACAACGAGGTCGACACCACCCTCAAGACCCTGACCCAGAAGATCGAGAACATCCGCAGCCCCGAGGGCACCCAGAAGAGCCCTGTGCGCATGTGCCGCGACCTGAGGATGTGCCACCCCGAATGGAAGAGCGGTGGGTTTGCGCGTCCACACACACCCAGATCCCCCGAGCCATGGTTGTTAGCTCTTATGGTGCCGCTAGTGCTAGCAGACCTCGTAGCAACGAGTATTCTGCAATACTTCTACATTTCGTGGGGGACACCGAGGCCAGACAGTGATATGCAATACGTTCGTGATCAAGGAAAAAATGAAGGGGGGGAAAAAAGCTACATAGGTCGATGTCGGTTCGTGCTACTTTAGAATGATGTTACGTGCTGTGTTTCTAAGCGTGGCCTTGTGTTGTGAACAGGCATGTACTGGGTGGATCCCAACCAGGGCTCTGCTCTGGATGCCGTCAAGGTCCACTGCAACATGGAGACCGGCGAGACCTGCATCTACCCCACCGAGTCCAGCGTGCCCATGAAGAACTGGTACCGCAGCAAGAACATCAGAGAGAAGAAGCCCGTGTGGTTCAGCGAGTCCATGACTGGTGGATTCCAGGTAGACAAACAAACAAACGAGAATAATCGTAAACAATACAGTCTGAAACTGAAAGCAATGTCACGCCAGCAGTGTCCTTGAATAACCCCTCGGTCTCCCTCCTCTCTCTCTCTCTATCTCTCGTCCAGTTCCAGTATGGCACCGATGGAGCTGACATCGAGGACGTCAGCATCCAGATGACCTTCATGCGCCTGATGTCCAACCAGGCCTCCCAGAACGTCACCTACCACTGCAAGAACAGCGTGGCCTACATGGACGCCTCCACCGGCAACCTGAAGAAGGCACTGCTTCTGCAGGGCTCCAACGACGTGGAGATCAGAGCCGAGGGAAACAGCCGCTTCACATACAGCGTCAGCGAGGACGGCTGCACGGTGAGACTCTGCTCGGCTCTCTGCTCGGCTCTCTGCACGCTGGCTACTCTACTCTCTGATCTCCTTTTCTGCTCTACTCTCTATTGCACTCTATTCTCTACTCTCCTGCTCTACTCTCTTACTCAACTCTCCTACTTCACTGTCCTACTCTACTCTCCTACTCGACTCTCCTATTCTACTCTCTTACTCTACTCCTACTTGACTCTACTACTCTACCCTCCTACTCTACTCTCCTAGTCTACTCTACTCTCATACTTGACTATCCTACTCTACTCTGTACTCTATTCTCTATTCTACGCTCCCAGCTCTGACACAAGGCTGAACCTGCTGCTGCCCATAGTTTCATTACAATTCAGATCAAACACACACACACACACACACACACACAATTAGATGTCCTCTGCCTTGGGATCTTTACACGTATCACCTGTCATTCTATGTAAATTCTCATTGATAAAGTAAAGCAATACATGAATAAAGTCAGTAATAAACGTTCATGAGAGGCTGTCCACGGTCTTCTAACCGGCGCCTTTGTTTTTTTCGTCTCTTATTCCCCTCCACAGACACACACTGGCTCATGGGGCAAGGCAGTCATTGACTACAAGACATCGAAAACCTCTCGCCTGCCAATCATTGACATTGCTCCTATGGATGTTGGTGCCGCTGATCAGGAATTCGGCGTTGAAGTTGGCCCCGTTTGCTTCTTGTAAAAAAAATGAAAGAAATATGGACATGAAATTGTTGTTTTTTTTTCTAGCGGTCATCTCTAAACCTTTTTTTCTATGCATTCAAAACTCATTCGGCTGCCATTGGTCCAAAACCTACTCGACCGAAGACTTTTTTTCAAACACAAGAAGCATTTTTGTTGATGTGGGGGGGACTGCTACTTCAACCGAAAACCAACTACAAGGACACTTTAAAAGAATCTTTTCCTCTGGCAACAAGAAAATAATATATACTTGTGTAAAATTTCCCCCTGGAGTTTGAAAAACAAACAAACCAAAAACAAAGTAAGTTCCACACGATGAACCACAGGTGACTTTTGCCATTTTTTTACCACTGCAGAAGGACATTGAAAACAACAAATGATGTGTACCATTTTCTGGTGTTAAATAAATTGTAAAAAGTGTGAAGCGTCTTCTTGTTCTAAATTTTTTTTAAAAGACACCATTCAGCCGCTGCCACCAGACAGCGTGACAGACAGCGACAGAGACAAAGACAGAGGGACGAGTCATCTCCATTTCGGCTTCCGCTTCTTTCGAGCGGCTACCTCGTTTTAGGTCAAGTCACGACGAATTTTTCAACACACAAGGGTACATTTTACACAACGATGCCGATTGGCCCGGGCTAGGGGGGGGAATCCAAACGCATACACGGTGCTATCATCGTCATCACACAGAGGCCCCCCGGGTATCGCTGACAAGCACGTCTCACCCCGAAACGCAACTATCGCCCGGTAATGCCTGCAGAAACTTTGGTGCTAATGGATTTGTTGTCTTGTTGTCTATGCAGTGCAGTTGTTTTCTTCGTCGGTGTCGGGTTTCGAGGACACCAGGTCCAAAATGGTGACACGCTTTGTAAGAGCTAACCTCTGCTTATCGTTTCCATGCCAATGTGTTTTTTTTCTTTCTTCTGTGAGCCCCTGTGGGTTCGACGCCCTCTTGTTTTTTTCCTCACTAAAACAGTACACCTTTCCAAATCACTACACTCATGTTGTTTGTGTTTGATTGCTTTTTTTCTGCAAAGGGTTTCTAAAAAAAAAACAAAGACAGAGAAGAAGCAGACCCGCGCTCATGGTTTCAGAGGGGAGATTCTGTACTTATTTTGTACATGTATAATAAACCGAGATGTTTTTAATTATTGTGAATGCTAAAATAAAGCATGAGAAGTGGTCTACTCAACGGCTGGGTTTTCACTGTCTTGTTTGCAACTGTTGTGAGACAGGGAATGGATGGATACTTCCCCCCTTGTCAGACTGTATCAAATATTATTAGAGTTATGTGGTTGACATATATTTGTGTACTGTCGTCAGACCTCTACAGGTTGAAAACATCTTTAGAATCAAATCATTCCACAACCGTTGCTGAGAACTTTTTCTGACAAGCAGCAGTGAAAACAAAAAGCCACTTCTGTCCAACATTAGAGCTTCAAATTTGAATGCAAAAACAAAAAAAACATTTATTAAGACAAAAGAAACAATATTGGTCCAGAAAGTCAGTCCTGGCATAGAGAAGGCCTTGGGGTCAACTGTCTCATGAATTGGACAGAGGAGGAAGGAACATTAGACATTTTAAGACCAAAACAGCAAGCAAGAAGACCTTTTAGCATGTCCAAATGTATCAAACGGTACTTAATCGTGTTATTTGAAGGAGCATCTCCAATAACACTTAATCGTTTCTGGCAGGGGTGGGATGGGAAAGGTCAAATGTTCCTGGTTCGATACCAACTTGGAGATTGTGATCTCTGTATGGACCAACTCTTAAACAAACTTATGTGATATAGATAACATGCTATATACACAATACCCCACAATTTTAATGTAATCATTAAGGCTCTTTCACTTGGATTACACGGTTAAGGATATATAACACCACAATTATTCAACGAATTATAAGTAATTGTTGGATTTAGTAATATCATTCTATTAAATTGAATATCATTCTATTAAATTGAATATGCTTGGTGTTGAAAAGCAAAAAAGACTTTGATTAGAAGACATGTGAAGGTGTACAAGAAGCATTTATTTAAAAAAAAATATATATCACAATGAGACACAAATACTCAATATAAATAATAATTACAAGGAATTTAATTTATCCATCTAAATTCTTCCACACATATTACACACTTCATTATTATTTACACAGAGGTACAATACATGTAAAACACAAACAAATAGAACAGGATAAACATATATCCTATTGTTTCCTATGGCGACACGGAAAACTGTTTGTTACCGCCTTATTCATGTTATTAAATAATCATTTTCGATTTTCCAATACCACGAAGTTGCATTGGCCCTGTTGCGCCCCCTGGTGGACTCACAATTCTTACCGCATCCTGAGGTATAAATTAGCATAAGATAAAAAACGTTTATTTCTAGGTCATTATTAGTCGAAATCCACTCGTCTGCTCTGCTTGATTGTTGAATTGAGCTTCTTCTTTCTTAGACGCTCTTGGTTCCTCTTCTCTAGTCTGCAGAACTCAAGACAAATTGTAATTAAAAGGATAACATTGGTTAATACCTTGTTGACTCACACAAAATAATATATGATATTACAAGTGAAGTCTCACTATAGCCAAAATACATATGCATGAAATGTATATGCTGTGTACTGGGTTATCATTATGCCCTCTTGGACTGTCATATTGCACATGTGATTATGTGCATGGGGGACCAACCCAGTTTCCCACTGCTTGGGGATAAAATACAGCACATCTAATATAATGTACGCCCATATTCACATTAGATATTTGCATTGTTCTCAGTGTGTAAACATTTAGCCTCTCTCACCTTTCGGCCCTAAGAGCCAGGTCATCTGGCGAGGGTTCGTGTGGCTTCACACTGGCCTCAGCTATGATGGTGGAGATCTTCTGCATGCAGTCCTCCAGGTTGCGATGCTGGCTTCTGCTGACCTCTGAGGTCACCAGCAGCTCCCCTGCCTTGTTGATGCGGTTCTTGCTCTGCTCCATAAAAAGGAAAACTAGATGAATACAATACTGTGACCAAAGACCGCACAAAATACTGTGTGTGGTCTTTAAAATTACAATGCATGAATTCGCAATTGTACGTTTGCAGTAAACCACTAACCAATTCAACGATTTTTTGTCGGACATCCTCTGGGATCCAGTCCGCTGTCTGCACATGGAATCGGATCTCTGCTTTTGTGTTGACTACGGCGTGAAAAGGAATGTGACTATGACTGCAAACCCCACGTAGTAAAAGCTAGTGACTTTAATGTAAATCATGTAAATATATTGGACGGACTGACCTTTGTTGACATGCTGGCCACCTGCACCACTGCTTCGACTGTACGACACTTTCAGCCGATCTACCACAGGAGTGTACATTGTTGAGTACATTTTCTTCACGTTTACAATTAAAAGTGCATGTAGAAAAACAGCATTGAAAGGATTATCTATGAATAAATGTATATCTACCGATAGGGATGTGAATTCTGGCGACCTGTAACGTTAAATATAGATTAGTCTAGTAGTGTTAAATAGTATTAGTTAGTGTATTGAGCCAAGCCCATTCCAAAAAGCAAATGTCATGAATTTACCTGTGAATTATCTCTGTCGAAAGTGTAACCAAAACTTGAATAGATGCCATGTTTTAGGAAACTGCTGGTTTTAGCACTCTTTAATCTCGCAGGTGGGGGTATTAATTGGTAAATACATGAACGCGAAAGTAAAAAACGTTGTGCAAAGGAGGTCGCCATGTTGGGTTTTTGCGGCTGCTGCTGCTTTACGGCACTTAGAGACGTAACAAAACTAAAGGAAGTTATGGAATGTCTTGTAAATTGTAAATCTCTAGGGATTAACGGGACATATTGTGGGCTTGTTCCGTGTCCGTCTCACTTCAAAGGGACATTTTACAGTAATGCAAAGATCATGCATATTTACTCATAAAAGGACAGGTTCTACCGAGATTTGAACTCGGATCGCTGGATTCAGAGTCCAGAGTGCTAACCATTACACCATAGAACCAATATGGTTACGTTGAGAAAATATTCCCATTCATATGCACAATCATATTGTGCATCGTAGTCATTTAGCATTATGCAATTATATTTATCCCATTTATCATCTGAACAGTTCCCGCGTGTGTTACAATACATGCATTACTTCAAACGAGATATATTATAAGTAAATATCGAAATTAAAACAAATTCTTCAATTGGAACATATTTTTAAATATGGAAATAGACAATTAAATAAAATCCTACGTTTAATCATGTATAAGCTTCATCCCGAAGCCAAATTAATGAAAATAATATACACCCCAGATGGGACTCGAACCCACAATCCCTGGCTTAGGAGGCCAGTGCCTTATCCATTAGGCCACTGGGGCTTGTTGAGTCATTTGAGGACATCAAATGTTTATGTTTTATTATGTTTCACCTATACTACAAATACTTTGTTTTACTGACGGGGGTCAATGTTGTTAGTTCATTTTGATGTTGTTTGTTATGGGTCCAGCATTGGTATAGATAATAACACCATTTTCATTGTAAAAATCAGGATATAGTGACTACATTATGCTGTAGAGTACTATAGTTTAGGTATGATCATGACCGGAAAAGACACAGGGATGTCAACCAAAGGCGTATTGACTAACTAACTGCTCCCACGGCTCGAGACTCCCCTGGAACGGGATGCTCCGAATGAGCGTTATTCGCGTGAGAGAGGGCGGGATTTTCAGTTAAAGGAGGTTAGCAGCTAGAGGCGAGAGGGAGGGTCTTCCGATAGAGGGGTGTTTTGGTAACATGTTCCGGATATTACTTTGTCAAATTACTAGTCATAAAAAAACTCCATATGTATGGTCGTTGGTGTGGTTATTCTTGTCATGTTCTTATTCTTCTCGCTCAGGGGACCGTTAACTGGCGTACACAGCTCATAGGAAGTAAGAGACGTGCACTTGTGTTGCAGTAGACCGGGATAACGCTACGATGCAGGATCCTCTCTCAGCCTACGTCTGCACTGAAGCGGAATCGGTTGCTCTTCGTCTTGCTAGCTGCTGCCCAACACAGTCAACTGGAGGAATGGTTAGCGGCTAACTTTTACTGGTTTCTGATAGTTTTCTTCAAAATAATGAATTTACTACCATCCAATCCGCATGGGAACGGGCTCCTTTACGCGGGATTTAACCAGGACCATGGTAAGGGATTGGCCAAATGCATTAAACACCCTAAAAAGTCAACAGCGCTGCTAGCGTCTAGCTTACTTGACTATTCGGGTTAGCTTGATTGTAATTGGGGGTAAGCAGGGGTCGATAGCCTTCTTTGCTTAGCTTCAAAGCCAATGAAAAACAAGACTTTCTCCTGTCAACACGCACTTTAAACCCACAGCGATACATACCAGAATCTACGACGTTGTACAGTATATATTTATTTGCGCACCAACCTTGTAGCGAGTACAAAGATGGACTACACTACATGTGCTAACGTTATGTTGCCACACACGAATTAGTCAACTAGCTTCCCCCCCCCCTAGGTTTCTGTTGTTTTTAGCCGGCTCCCAAGTTCGCTACTGAACCAGGCCAGGACATATGGTGAAAATGACTGTAATTCACCTTTAGTACATCGTTAATTGATCGCATGCAATTGTACAGTTGATCCCGAGTGGTCGTGACAGGGTTGGGTAGCAGAAGGCTAACAACTCACCCATGGCTTCCCCATGATTCACTCTTAAAAACGCAAACCCAATGGTTTGTGTGCGATGGGGGTTGGCATTGTTTACATACACCTGTTATTTCAGACTGACTGACATTTAAGCCAACACAATGTTTACACATTGACACACGATTCAACATCAGAAATATGACATAATGATATTAATATCATTATATCATATTATCTTCGTCAACACTGTTCGGTTGATAGTGGAACTAATTATAGCTGACTGTCTTCCCATTTCGGACACTGCTACATTGTGCCAAGAATCTATTTTAAATTCATATGATTTGTTTCTAGGGTGCTTCGCCTGCGGAATGGAGAATGGATTTCGTGTGTACAACACAGACCCTCTCAAAGAGAAGGAGAAACAAGGTAACAATGGTAGGGATGATATTACGTATACGGAGATTGGATGTTATTCGTAATTTATGTCGTATGTTAACGCTAAACGGGTGGTTGCCACGTTATTTTTATGTGTGACAATCTTAGCACATGTTCTCAGTCTGATAGCAGTAGAATTAACAGTAAACCCAGCCATCCGTTCTTATGCACACAGGGCCACAGAACTCTGACAGCAAACTCAAAGGTACACGTCTCCCTCGGTGTTTTTGATGAGTCCACTCACTGGTTACTAAAGGGTTATAGCGGGATGTCAATGGTTTAACCCCCCAACACAGTAAGAGACTGGAGCATGTGACTAGGCACATGACCCTCTTTGCACCTCTTCAGCCAATGGAGAGTTATGGTATAAGAACTCTGTTTAGTGTGTAGACTACTTCTCTCCCCAGTGCTGACTGTCATTGTAGACTGCTCCGATGACAACCACAAAGTGATTGCTTAATTTCCCAAGCATGCCGTTACACGCAGGAGTTTGGAAACTTGTATCTTACTTGTTGACTAACCCCTGGGACTGGAATCAAACTGTAACCAAACTACTGTGAATGTCCTTTTTTCATTATTTTCCCAAAGGAATTAATTGATTATTTTCTTTTGTTGAAAATCACATCGTCCTCATCAATGGCCGTATCTGTCATCAACTACGGCAGTTGGGCACTGTCGTATCAGTCGTGTCTTTAATGACCAAGGGCATGTTTGTTTGTTTGTTTGTTTGTTGTTGTTGTTTGTTCAGAGTTCCTGGAGGGCGGGGTCGGCCACGTGGAGATGCTGTTCAGGTGCAACTACCTGGCTCTGGTTGGAGGTGGGAAAAAACCCAAGTATCCTCCTAACAAAGGTATCTCGCATGATTAATGTCATTCTCACTGCTGGTATTTTTATTCTTACTGAGTCATTGTTCATGGTTTTTTTCTTTCCGTCATGCGACCATGTTAATGAAAGCACTGTCAGAAACGGTGGTTGAACTATACCAGGCTATAACCACGACTCCAATGGCTACCATAGTTGGTAGCCATGGCACATCACTTTTATCATCCGATCTAGCCAAAGCTGAATCCTGAATCTGTCTGGACAACAGTCCAAAAACCCAAATGTGTTTCACACTGTAATCCAATTTGCGTTGTGTGTTTAGATCTCAGGATTTAGGTGTGCGGGCTACGGTCTGGTCTCAATGTGGACAAATAACTGGCCGTGATTAAAACCATGCACCCCCACGGAGGCCAGTGCAACTCACACACTAGCCTCCCTACATGCACAGGCTTCTACTGTGAAAATGGATGGGGGAAAGAAATACTAAATAGCACTTTTGAAAGTAATGTGCAAATGGAGCTCTTGCTTCCGCACCAGGGTAACGTTTCCTTTTCGACGCTCATTATATCAGACGTTCTGCGTTTACCGTCAAGATGTCGATCGACTAAATATTTAATATGATCGGAATAGCCGACGTGAACCTCTGCTCGCTCTCAACATCGGCCATGTGATGCGGGACCCTACCGCTACTTAACATCGGCGTTTTGTAATATTTAGTGGAATTCCAACATGGAAAATGTGCATTGGAATGATGAAGGAAACCACGGCCTCTTCTTTACCCCCGTGTGTAGTATTAGACGTCTTTACCCCTCTATATATAGTCTCTTTCATGCTTCAATAGGCTTTTATTGCTCTGTGCAGACATTTCCTTGCATCTGCAGAACCTGCAGTCTGTCTGCGGTACACACTCGAGGCAACTTCTTCCTTTCCTACGTCATCTTAAATGGGAACAGAGTAAGCACGCTCTTTCCTACGTCATCTTAAATGGAAACAGAGTAAGCACGCTCTTTCCTACGTCATCTTAAATGGGAACAGAGTAAGCACGCTCTTTCCTACGTCATCTTAAATGGGAACAGAGTAAGCACGCTCTTTCCTACGTCATCTTAAATGGGAACAGAGTAAGCACGCTCTTTCCTACGTCATCTTAAATGGGAACAGAGTAAGCACGCTCTTTCCTACGTCATCTTAAATGGGAACAGAGTAAGCACGCTCTTTCCTACGTCATCTTAAATGGGAACAGAGTAAGCACGCGATGTCCCCCAGGCTGATGGATGGCAAGGCTTGCGATTGACTTTCTGTTGTGATCGCTGTGTTATTATGACACATGTGCCCTGTGGTGGAGCTGTTGGCCATGCTCCTAAAGTATTGTGTCTAATCTTCTGTGATAGTGATGATCTGGGACGACCTGAAGAAGAAGACGGTTATTGAGATCGAGTTCTCAACAGAAGTCA
>OMKP01079213.1:0-12726 GCA_900302375.1 Bathygadus melanobranchus
GGGGGGGGTACTTAAAGGAGTAGAAATGTAGTTTAGGAAGTTGGGGGTTTCAGGATGAACAGAGGAGCATGCGGTGGAGAGGTAACTGTGGGGCCGCCTTCTCCGTTTTGTAGACAACCCGCACGTATTTTAATCGTTTCCAAGAGTAATGCTGTCCTATGCCAGACCCTGGTGCTGTGGCCGCTACACATCTATTGTATAGTAACCAATTCGGTAGTTGGTGAAGTGAAACAAGTGTGTTTTGTTCACAGGTCTTCTAAAATGCTGCTTAAAGTGACAGGTCTGATGTTGGTAGGATAATCCAAGCAGTACACACACACACACACGTCCGTATATAAAATCACTTACTTCACGCTGG
The DNA here is from genome assembly GCA_900302375.1 of Bathygadus melanobranchus. Classification (NCBI taxonomy): domain Eukaryota; kingdom Metazoa; phylum Chordata; class Actinopteri; order Gadiformes; family Macrouridae; genus Bathygadus; species Bathygadus melanobranchus. The sequence goes on from OMKP01079213.1 coordinate 359, forward strand.
ACTTCCAGGGGCGTTTTATAAATGTTCAAAGTGCCCCCCCTCCCACATCGAGATGTGACAAAATGCGAAAGTTCATATAGAAGATCTCCAATGAATAATTGATCAGCTTACTCTCTCTCCCCCTCATCGACAACGTCATTCGGAATACAGTGAAAGCTGTCCGTGTGCGTGTCCATTTTTCCTTAACCGTGCGTGTGTTCAGACATATACCCGAACATAATCGCCATGGGGTTCCCTGCAGATAAGCTGGAGGGGGTCTACCGGAACAACATAGACGACGTCGTAAGGTAAGCGTTCGCGCCTGCTTGTCCGCGTCGGCCCTTGTATTGGTTAACGGACCCTCGCACCTCACCTTGACGTCGCCTTCAGGTTCTCCATGAACCCTCCCGATCTCTGGTGGTGTGTCGCGTACCTCTGTCAATGATGCAGAGGTACATGATACACCACCGTTGCTTGAACAGTATGAACGCTATGCCTTTTTTGTTTTCATTTAAATGTCTGTCTTTTACTCTTTTCCTCTCTCAGGTTCCTGGACTCAAAGCATAAGAATCACTACAAGATTTATAATCTGTAAGTACCATGCAGGCGTCTGACTTATGGTTGCTTGGGGGTGTGAAGACCTGGTTAATAGTAATTTGCTAACATTTCACCTCTTCTGTGTTCCTAAGATGTGTCGAGCGGCAGTATGACGCCACAAAGTTCAACTGCCGAGGTAAGAACGATTTTCATTTACCATTTTTATCTATGTGTATGTATGCGTGCAGTATATACACACATACATTAACATATGACCCAAACCCACGGTGGGTCACAAGTTTAATGGCTGGCACACACTAGACGATTTTTCAAATGTAGGAAACGTGAGAGACCACACACACACACCTAACGATAGATGAAGATACATTTAACTGTTTGGGTTATTACGTGTGTGGAGGGCACGATTTCTCCAATACACTAACAGATTCCATTCCCCAACTAACCAGTCCTGATTCTGGAAACCGGAACTCTGTTTCCAGAATAGCATAAACAACATGGTGGATGGCGGCCATGCTATGCTAGCTTTCACACTCGTCTCTATCGTGACATTACTAAAGTCATGGAGACGACGTGAAACTTGACCGTACATGTTGTAGCGTGAGTTGGACTCACGAATCCATCACACCTCTGCTTTTGCCGCCATGGGCACTTTTGTGATTAACGGTCAGTGTGGCTCCCAATTGGCTATCGTCTTAGCCTAGTGACAATCCAAACACTGCATACGCTGCTGTCCTCGGGGTTCCCCCAACACTACAGATTACCACATGTTCAAATGTTGAACATGTATAATATTCGTGGTTTTTGAGTAGGTGTGGCCCCGATCAGATTTGGGGAGCTAAAATACAATCTTAACATGCCCCACACCACAGGATAATCAAAATCAATGGAACCATCAAAAAATGGGGGCTTTGCTGACCAGTTGAAAAGGGGAAATCGGGCTAATTGTCCTGTAGTGTGTACCTAGCATTATGTTGAAATCAATGAGTATTCATCATTGATTACAAGAGGTTCCCTACGATGTTGGAAATTAATTTCAATTGAAAAACAATTTTGTTTGTCTTAGTCCAATATCATATATCTCCACGTCTCGTCCTTAATACACCAGATAAATGATAACAATGCTCCCCATGATAACGCATTCCATATCCCTCTGCCTTATGTTGAATCATCTGCTTGTGTAATGAAACGTGCTGTACAAATAAACCTGCCTCGCCTCCCGCTGCCCCTGCCTTTAGTGGCCCAGTACCCATTCGAGGACCACAACCCCCCCCAGCTGGAGCTCATAAAGCCCTTCTGTGAGGACTTAGACCAGTGGCTGAGCGAGGACGACAACCACGTGGCGGCCATCCACTGCAAGGCTGGCAAGGGCAGGACCGGCGTGATGATCTGTGCCTACCTGCTGCACCGGGGCAAGTTCCACAAGGCCCAGGAGGCCCTGGACTTCTACGGCGAGGTCCGCACCCGGGACAAAAAGGTCAGCCGAAGACCCACTGGTCTGTTGAGCCGCAGCGTTTTGTTTTGTCGACATTGTAAGGTCTGTGAGACCTTGTTGTTCATGGTAAACAATGTTATACACAGGGTTTTGGTTTATATAGCCATTGATTTTCCCCATGTCTGCCTTACGAAAAACTGTTTTATATTCAGGCAAAACTGTCAGGAAGCTATGATATTGATTCAGTGTTAATGAGCAGCACAGCAATTAAAGGACATCTTTATTAAAGGCGCGTATAGACGTCTCCTCCACATCAGCATAATTTCCCCCAACGTTTTGCTTCTTCAGGGAGTGACCATCCCGAGCCAGAGGAGATATGTTTATTACTACAGTCACCTCCTGCGGAACAACCTGGACTACAAGCCGGTGGCACTGTTGTTCCACAAGATGGTCTTTGAGACGGTCCCCATGTTCACCGGCGGAACATGCAGTAAGTTGGATTATTCTCACCACATACCTCTTGTCTATATCTGACCCTTTTCCTGGACCCATCACATTCTTTGGCTGCTTCTCAATAGTTCCAACTCCACTCAGGAAGTGTGTTGGTACGTCTTCTATAATGGATAATGGAAAAGGGGAAATTCAGGGGGTATTTTGTTAGCAGGGTTTAAAGAGTAACTCAACCCTGAGGGACGGTGCCATCGCAGTTAAAGTGCTTTGAACGGCGCGTGATTGGCTGAAATTCTGCCAGGCGATGTCTTTTACCATGCTATTGTGAGGTGATCGAGCACCAGGTAGCGATTGAATCAATAATAAGATTGCTGTCACCAGAAAGAGCAGGTGCCCTTTGTTGTGGAGAGACATATTGCTCGTAGGGCTGAGCCCGAATATTCAGATATCCGTTCATTGGGTAGCTATTCAAATCTTAAATCCGGTTTCGAATACTTCAGGTTTTTTTTTAATAAATAAAAAAATAAAACAACCTGCCGTCCAGTGTTAGAATCGGTAAGACTGACTGAGACACGCTTTAAACTAACTGGGTTTAATAATATCTATGATCTGTGATTCTCCCCAGGATGTAGTTTTCCATGGTGGGGCTCCCACTCGTCAGTTGTGGATATAGAAATAAGAGGTTGCAGCAAGCGCGGGGAGTTAATGGTTTTAGAAGGGATTTTGATAATAAACATATTTGGCTGCTATTTCAATGTTTAAACGAGGCCAAAGATGCCAAAAAGCTCTACCTACTAAAATAATAATGGGTTGGTAATTTAGAACAGGTAGCAATGTTTTCTCCCTTTCATGGCGATCTGTCACCCACAATAGCCCCGGTGTGTTTTCTCTTCGGGTGAATAGTGCTGGTTTTGCTGTGCAATCTCATCAAAACTTTGCACAATATTCAAGCCACCTACTTGTTTTGTGATGATTGACCTTCTCTCGTACCACGAAAGGCTACATCGAAGCTCTGCCGTAATAGAGTCTGACTCGGCCCGATGTGTTGGCCCGAAAGCCCCTGACGTCCAAGCAGACATCCTATGTGATATTGTCGTTTTTAGTTGCTTTTTGTGTTAGTAAAATAATACGATCGGGAAAGACGATCAGTTGATAAAAACGCGATTCTGCAGCAGTGGTCGCCGCAGGGAAAGATACGCCCTATGAATTGACTTCTTTTATTTGAATATTCATTCGGAAAACCTAACCAATATTCAAAGCTTGAAATTATGTATTCTGGCCAGGTCTAATTGCTCGTTGTCAAATTCTAATAACCGATTAATTGATGTAAACGGCTTAACTGTTGGCAGCAGACATTTGTTAATGTATGCCATGATAAATGTCAAATGTAAACACCTGGGGGTTTAACCATACACAAGGCCCAAGACACCCAAGAGTCCACAGCGGTAAAGAAAAGAAAGTAGGCCTGTCTAAAACGAGCTGTGGATGTTCGCTCGATATTCGTAATATTGTGCTCCGTACTAATGTGATCTTCAGCGGGGAATGAAGGGGATAAATCCATGGTCCAAGTCTAGGGGTGCTAGCCGAAAACCGAAACGCCAAAAACGACCGGCGTTGAAGTGGCGTGTACAGAACACCACTGGACCCGCGGTGACTTGGACCGCTGAGTCTGCCTTTCGCTCCCCGCTTTAGATGGCTTTATTGAAGAGCGCTTATTGCGGACTTGTGTGTGCTTTAAGGACATTAGCACACACACACACACAAAAAAAACACACTAATCACAAAAGGCAGGGATTACGCACACACCCACTCGCGCCGGTGAAGACTATTTGCTTGGCAGTGCATTTCCGCTGTTCTGTTCAACCAAATGGTGCCGTGTTTGTGCTATATGCTATAAACACATCATCCATATGTACTTTATCATTTTAATCCCTCAAACGCTTCTACATTCTCTTTATCGATGGGGGCTTATATCATGATGGGATGTGAATAGGCCTACCGTGCACCTGACAGAACTGAGCTGCCTCCACAGAGACCTACCACAGTTTGATTTTGCTAACTCAATTAGCGGCGGTGCTGTGCCTCGCCTATAGACAGCTGTGGGAAACCCTGGGGTTGATACTAGCTGGTAATCCTCCCTCCACTTGAGGCCATGCTTACAAGGCAGTGTCACTACTAACCATGTAGTATTAACTACAGCTGCACGATATATATATATATATATATATATATATCGCCATCGCGATGTGAACATGCAACATTTTCAAATCAACTTGAAAGAAGTATATTTTATTTCGTTTCTATATTTGAGAACATTTAAGTTATAAGCAAACAAATACATATGCGCACAGTATAAGTGCATTATATGAGATGTTGATTTGCTGAGGCGACGGAAATGTGCTGTGTGCCTTTTTAAGAGAAGACACAACGGCATATGTAAGCACAGCACTACAGTGTTTAGTTTGGAGCCACGCGGTTCTCGGACAACGTCAATAAGTTTAGACGTAAAGGAAGACTGTAAAGGAACGTGGAACAAGTGAAACATCACTTAAACAAAAGAGGAATCAGTGGGATTACTGTTTATTGGAATGAGTCCAGCCCACTCACTCGCACACTAAGAAATCAAGCTATAACACACCCAACACCGATTTAATCCAACATATAATCAAATGCAACGCCCTGCATGTATCCATATGCACAGGCAGAGAAAAGGGCAGCTACGCTGTTCTAGGGTCCTCTACTGGGAAGCTGTGGCACACAGGAGAAGTTAGCCTTCAGCGCTTTCTGCCAGGCGCTGTGGTAACTAAGCTTTGGATAACGAATGAGTAACAGGCCTGTCACAACAACGACGACGACAACAACAACAACAATAATAATAAATGCATTTGTTTTGTATAACGCATTCCCAAGCACGCAAAGACGCTTACAACAATTACGTTATCAATTTATGCGTGGACATGCGTGTTTGTTTCCATGAGAATGAATGTCACCAACATTTTAGCCAGGCACGCTGCTTCTGACCTCTGGTCTGCTCTACACACACAGCGGACAGCGGTGGGTGGAGATAATGTGTTACTTGAGGCTAATAGGTGTTTTAAGAGGTGTCGTTCTTCAACGACTGCATGCTTCCAGCCAGAAAGCTTGGAAGAATAAATGGACTTCAAAGCCACATTCCACAGCTCTGGTGTGGGAACATTTTGTGCTAAGAACACGGACTAACTTTTACAAAGAAATTATAAAGGAATACATGGCGCATTTTTAAATGTCCACGATGGTTTTCACTCATTTACAGTCAGTTATAATCAGTATTTGATACAGTCCATGCGCGTTTCACCCATACCGGAGCTCGGCGGCTGGTCACACAATCTTTTGACCTTCTGTTTACTCATGTAGAGCTCGCAGGATACACTTCTAAACAGCGATTGTAACGTTATATCTATTGGGGACACGTTGAACGTGACATATCCAGTTGAATTGCGTTTTAGTTAAGCTGCTGTTTAGGGCAGGGTGCTTTGTAATTCCGATTGTGTAGAAATTGACCAAACAATATCTCTATAGAGAGGAGTGCTGCTGCCCAACGGCTTCAATTGGACGCCCAGTCTCCTGGGCACGTATACACTGCTAGACACACTCGGACTCAAACCAGCGATCGCGTCTTTAGTCCACAGTGTCACATCGCTAACTCAGAGGAGGAAGGGACATTCAAACTGCATAAGCTGCTATTGAGATGTACTTCTTTTTTTTTAATACACTGCCACAGCAGCGCTATGATGCTATACATTTCACTTTTTATGTCTGGACGCGTTCCGATTCAGACAGGGAAAGATATGCGCGATGAATAAACGTTGTTACCTGTAACCATGGTGTTCTCAGAAGAACAGCTACCGGTATGAAAACACTACCTTTTCCCTTGTATTTCCTTGTTGGTACAGTAATCCGTGCATTAAATGAAACACGTTAAACGCAATATAAACACAATAACAAACTTACTTTGGAGTGTTGATGAGGTGGGTTTTTTCCCCTCAGTGTTCAGTTCTAAAAATTGGCTGACAATATTGTTCATAATATACTAATATAATCATAAATACATTACAACTGTGCACACTTCGAAATATATTTATCGGAAGTCACATCGTCATCGCAATATTCAACAACGTTATCGCATATCTCATTTTCCTCATATCGTGCACCTCAACTATTAAGTACTAGTAGTGTACCATTAGTAGTGTACCATGTGCTCGGTGTATGTCCTGTTATGCTCTCACTCTTGTCATTATCCTTTTCCGCTGTGGTCTAGTTTTTTTTTTTTGTTGGTAATGTCCCTTCAAGATTCCTCGTGATGGTGTGTGACACGGAAGGAGCACCCAACTTTTCATTGGTTCCTAATCCTGTGCTACGGCTCAAGGCAAGGTTCATCTGAGTACGCCCTGGTAAAAGTTGTCGGGCAAAGAGGGGCTGACAATCTTGCAGCCCAGAGCGTCAGGAGACCCTTTTTTTTTTTTTTTTTTGCTAAGACAAATATACAAAAGAAGAGGTCACTTTTAATCAGATGCTGGAAGAAAAAAGACTATTTTCTTCAGCCGATTGACCGTTTTTCTTCAGGTTTTCCAACAACAACTACCCAATGAAGTTAACAAGCCCATGTTGATTCCATGAGCACTTGATATCCTGGTCTACAAGTGACGGCTCCTCACTCACTGTGCTGGCTGGGGTTACTTGGATGTTCCTCAGAGACCTGTACACAACTTCTAGAAGAGGTCACCAGGATCAAGGATTCATTCGGTTTTTTTTCCACATGCCTCTACGTGGTCATCATATAAATGGTTGCTTCTCTGGTATCCTGATGTGGAGGATGTTTTATTCTTTTGAAGTTGAAGTGGTTATTGTACAAACCCCCCAAATGCAGGAGAGCTCTGTACCATTTTTGTTATTTTTTCCTACCCAGGAAAAATCTAATCAAATGGTTCGCAAGCATCGGCGCCATCTCTGCAGCCATGCTGCTGCTTTTAATACCACCCCACTGCACAATTTTCTTGTCTGTCTCACTCGTTATCCAATGCTACATGTCTGTAAATCGGCACTATAATTGGGAATATTTCGTGATAGTTCCTGCAGTCCGCGATCGCATCGGCCATTAAAATCCCAGGGAGAAGTCGGGGTTGTGTCAGATTAGAGGCTTTAGTCCTACGGGCTTTTTGTTGGCATGTCTTTTTGAACAGTTTTATTTTTTAAATCCGTCACTCCTCTCTCCATATCTCCAGTTCTCTGATGTTGTGTGTGCTTGTAGTGCTGGGTTATACGCATATCAATAACACAATATGAGACGAGATATCGCCCCGTGACTTTTGGTGGTTGTGATATCGTGTGTGAATGTTAATCTTTTCTTGGTCTCGCAGGGTGCGTTACAGTAAATTGATCCCGCGTTTTGATCTCGGCAGACTCTTAAGATTAGCCAACAATGTATGCGTTGTCACCATATGTGCTTGGTCACCATATCTACATTACCAGCGATCATTTCTTCCATTGAATTTTATGCAAAGTGTAAAGTTGCTTTTTAAAGCCCAAGCAGGCATTACGTATAACACATTTCTTTTTGGGTCATTTGAATTTTAAGTTATAATAAAAATCACCCAGCTCTAGTAAGTAAGTGTGTGTGTCTGTGTGTGTGTGTGTGTGTGTGTGTGTGTGTTCTCTCTCCCTCTCTTTTCAAGGAGACTCGGCCGTAAAAATCAAGAGTGATGCGGTGATTCCTCATGGCTTCAGGAGAGGGAATTGGCACTGGGGTAAAACTAACCAGATTTACTTCATTCATACCCACACTTTGAATGTCTTTTACATGTGCACTCGTATAGTCTTCAGTAGTTCAAACGTCGCCTCGTTAGCGTCTGCCCCGTGTGGGTTGTTTTGGTTGTCGTGTGTGTGTGTGTGTGTATTCGTTCTTTTGCATCATGTGACAATCGCAACTCTTTTTATTTGTAAATTACATTTTTATTTATTTTATAAATTCCCTGCTCTTTTCTACATTTTCAATATTTGCCTGTCCTGTGTGTATATTCCGTGTGGGCCTCGCCACATACTGTTTTCTGTGAGATGCTTTGCAAAAAAAAGACCCAACTTTTTGTGGATCTTCACTTCTTGATTGGGGTTTCTTAAGCTGCTTTCCTACGCCGATTTCGCCGACGTCGTTGACATTTTCATACGCTAACCACACTGGCAGACGGGTTCTAAAAATGTAGCTTTTCGTTAAAGTTTTTGTTAAATTTCTGTTGAGAAAGGGAAGTCTCCATGGTGGCTACTGTAAAAGTGAATGGCCAGAGTGACTCAAAGAAGGCCAGTAGGTGGTTCATATGGTCATTTTTCATAAACTGCTTAAAAGTCAAATATTGCTGAGATGATGAATTGATCAATCATCTAGCCAATTGAAAATGTATGGAGTATACTTGTAAAATGTCAAACCTTTGCTAGTTGTATTTTCAGAAATGGAAATACTCTTGCTTGCTGTTTTAGATGAGATCATTAATAGACAAAGCACGCCCATTTAAGACCTTACTTTGGTCTCTGGTAACTTGTGATGGGCATTTGCCATTATTTACAGTAAAAAATGAACATCAACAATATTGAATATGGGACCTGGTTGCCATTGTACAAAGACTCAAACTGCCAAAATCAGGAGGGAAATGCAAAACTAATAACAAAATCAGGAGAGGCTGTAAAACCAATACATTTCAAATCTATCTAATCTGGTGACTTCTGCTGACCCTCTTCCATACCTCTCTTTATCGCTCTCGGTGTGCCGTTTTGACCAGAGTGCTGCTTTCATTGTTGCAGTCGCATTAAACCAATGAAGCCTCTTCAGGGTTTCTGAATCTGCACATGAGACATTGGTGTTGATGAACTTCTGTTATAGATAGAAGTGGGTTTGGGGTTCTAATGAGTTGGGTTTGAATGCATTTTGCCTTGTGCAATTGCTTGGTTTTGCATTTCTGGGGACACATTTTGTTCAGTTTTCAGCATTGGTTGTGTGGTGTCATTTTTTTTAATTTCAATTCTGTTGACTAATACTTTAAAAAAATAAAATAAATTGCTGTTTATGCAACTAAAAATAACATTTGTATAGAATATGATTTGTTAATGATCTTTCGTTAATGAGCTAATCTTGGCATAGCCAATCACTCAAGGAATCAAGGAACCTTGCTCTAACAAGTTGTATTTTATTTTCTAATTCTTATTTTCAAAGGTTATTTTTAGTGCCTAACAATTGCTGTCATTGCATTTATATGCACTGTAAATGGCAAGGGACCCAACATGGGACCCTGCGGCATCTGTTTCTTGTACTCAGATTGGTTAAAACAGCCATTCTGTGAGGAAGAACTGAAACAAATCTGAAACCATAGTCAAGCAATTTGGCAGACCGATTGTGTGCATTCTGTCCAATATCATTTGGAGTGCAATTTGAACAGAATGTGGAAAAGCTAGATAATTGTCTTTTAAGATATGGCATAGACATTATAATAGTAATAATCATAGTTGAGGAAAGAATCTATATATGTGCAACCCTAGTTTGCACATATTGCCATCTCTGTGCATGCAAATATAATAAACAACTTGTAATATTTCATTTAAATTGTTTTTGTTTGTTCCCCTCCATTCTTTCCCCCAGATCCCCAGTTTGTGGTGTACCAGGTGAAGGTAAAAATTCACACATCAAACCCAACCCACACACGGAGAGAAGAACGTCTCATGTTCTTCGAGTTCCCCCAGCCACTTCCTGTCTGTGGGGACATTAAGGTGGAGTTCTTCCACAAACAGAACAAAATGATGAAGAAGGTGAGTCGGGCCACATAAATTCAACGCTTCATCTCTATGGGTATTGATATTCAACAATGATTTTGTTTTCATAATTTAATATATACACAGCATTTCTCTATAGCAAATTGTTTTCTGTGTGGGTGTATGCATGCACTCTATTTTCAAAGTTTGGTTGTTGTTGTTCAAAGTTTAACAGTTGCTGCAATTACATGTATATGCAAAGGACCCAAAATGGAACCCTGGGGCACCCCTTTCCTGCACTCCCAGTAGTTACAACAGCCTATAGTAGAAAGTTATATTTGTCCCCCTTTTCCTACGGTTCAGGACAAGATGTTCCACTTCTGGGTCAACACCTTCTTCATCCCCGGACCCGAGGAGCACGTGGAGAGACTGGAGAACGGCAGTGCCGGGACACAGCGGGATCCAGTGGACGGAGTTCTCCAGAACCAGGGGACGGGCGGGGGCGGCATCCCAGACAGCGACCGGGATTTCCTGGTGCTGTCTTTGACTAAGAACGACCTTGACAAGGCCAATAAGGACAAGGCCAACAGATACTTCTCCCCAAATTTCAAGGTACGCTCAGGTCATGTTATTACTTTTAACTGGTGGTGTCTATGGCAAACCAACCACATATATTTTGCATTTAAGTAAGTAATTTAGCGGATACGTTTACCCAAAGTGACTGCAATGTGAGAACAATCAAGCAAATCGATACAGACAATATTGGTGTGACTACGGAAATTTAAACTGAATTGCAATTGAAAATTGATAGTGCAGAGTAGGAATCAGAAACAACGGTTTGTTTTATTAGTTTTTTTAAATATAACTTAGCTTGTGTAGCATCTTATCCTGGCTACCTGCTGTTGTACAGTAAGGAGTCAACCTAGCAACTGTAAGTTTGTAAACTTGCTCTATTGACCTGGCAACCAGGAATGCTTGTAACTTGTTCTGTTCTAATTGCAGTCTACCTTCAGCGATATATTGTTGTCTCCCTCTTTCGACAAATGTGTTACTTTTTGTAAGTCGCTTTGGATAAAAGCGTCTGCCAAATGCTCTAAATGTAATGTAAATGTAGTTTTTTTTTAGTACAGTCAGAGTCAGAACATAAGATAAGAGATAAGATAGAACTTTATTAATCCCGAAGGGAATTCTTGTGCCAGAGGTTGCTCAAAAAATAACAACATTGTACAGTTGTTGAAAGCAGGGCATGTCTGAAAGTGATGATGCTGTCAAGGCCAACACCATTTTACTTGGTGGCTGGAGAGTAGTTATTGTAGGCGGACCACCGGACACAAGCATGTCTTCTTGGCTCCTCTCAATGGCTCCCATAGGAATGACCAAGGCCTTAGGCTGCAGCCCCACAAGCATGTATTAGTGTTTCAATGATGAGTTTGAATGCGTTTAAATGGCATTGTCCTGAGTGGTGGATTCGCACCCACGTACTGTGCGAATCCCACGCTCTTGCTTTGTGTGGAGTTCAACATGGGTGAACAAATCCTGCTGCAGCGATCAATGGGGAAGCCGCTCTGGCTGTGACCGCCAACATGGCTGATAGTCAAAGTAATTTGTGTCCCAGCATTCAAATGTTACCAACTCTGCCCTGTAATACAACACGCCTTTCTACAAAAGAAGAGCTTTTTAGTTGGTAGGAGGCGATAACAAATGTATGATTTTTGTTGTTCCTTATGATTCAACTGTGTTACTATTGGCTTGCTTGCTAACTAGCTACCAAGCTTTATTCACAGACTGCACCCTATTTCAGAAGGGCGATGGTGTAGCTTACAGAAAAGTGAAATAGTGCAGTTTTAATTCACTCGTAATCTGTATTTGTGCCTTGAGAAGCGACTCAAACCCCTTCCTGCCTTCCCGTTCCGCTACAGGTGAAGTTATACTTCTCAAAGACCGTGGAGGAAGGGGCCAACTCAGAAGCCACCTCCACCTCGGTGACGCCGGACGTGAGCGACAACGAGCCTGACCACTACAGATACTCGGACACCACGGACTCGGACCCTGAGAACGAACCTTTCGAGGAAGAACTGACGCAGATAACTAAAGTCTGACTTGCATATATAAATATATATAAATAAATATATATATATACATACGTACATATACACACACACACACCCGCACCACACAC
>OMKP01079214.1:0-10309 GCA_900302375.1 Bathygadus melanobranchus
ATTAAGACCTTCTCTCACACGCCGGCACAATGGACGTCTGAGCAGAGCTGTGCTCGTGTACCGCGCACGTACACACACGTACACACACACACACACACACACACACACACGTACACACACACACACACACGCACACACACAGACATATATAAACATGTGAGCACTTTCCTATGCAGAAGACACGTTTTTTTTGTATCCTCTCCTGACCAAGTCGTCCCATTGAAGAGGCACAGAGGCAGAGCAGCATGAAATAACGTATTCTGGAAAGCGAATAAAGGCTGGGGTAAAACCAGGGCATTTGAAAGGTTTTTGTACTTAGTAATTATGTAGCAATTATAAAGGGAACAACAAGAAAAACAGGACAGGACCAAGGATTAGCCGCGGACAAAAGACATCCCTGAGACCTGAGAGCGTGCAGCGAAGTCGTAAGGACGACTCCAGGGGCCCTGCACTAACAGGGGCCCTCACAAACCACTATTATTATTATTGATTATCATAAGTAAGTTAATGTCATTAATAGTATCATTTTATGTGTTTGAAAGTTACAAATGAAACAAACTTGTGGTTTGTTTCTCCATTTTTGGCAAAATTATCCAGAAAGCCTTTATATTTCACCCCTCGCTGTATTCATTGCATGGTTCAGTCTTGCGGTCGTACGGTGGTCATTGCCAACTTAACAACTTTTCAGACTACCCTGGCAACTTTCTTTTCAAAAAGCAACTAGCAAAATATTTAGCTGCTTTTAAATTTTATTTCGCAACATTTAGCAACTTTTGAAAAGTGACTCAAACGCTTTTTGAGTCACTTCACAACACGTATTGTCACACACTCACAGAGTCACAAGTCTGCCTGGCTGCTAAAGTGCGTTGACGTTGGCAGTCCTTGACAGAATTTCCTCACTTAGAAACCGTCTCTAGTTTAGGATTGGACAAGAAGCGTTCTGGGGCGGGACTTTGAAACTGCAAAAGGTCAATAGCCGGGCACAGAGCCGTTTTAGAGAGATAAACAGGGTTTTTTCCACCACTCTGGTCAGGTGCAGGCAGCAGCAGCATTTCGACGAGACTCAATCTCAAAAACAATGTCTCAATCAAAATTGTACAGCCAGAAGTACAGAAAGGAGTGGGAGTCTGTACCTGAATTTAAAGGGTGGCTGAAGCCAGTAGTTGGGGATGATTGTCGGGCATACTGCAAATCAGATATGCTTGCAAAAATGTACGACCTCAAAAAATATTGTGCTTCAACAAAGCATATAAATAAATCAAAAGCACACAACCCCGCAACGCAGTCAACATTACCACAGTTGGTTAAAAGAGTGGATCACTGCAAAAGCACAGAAGCTACTATGGCAATGGCAGTTGCAGAACATGGTTCGCTGCTAGCATGTGACCATTTAGGTATGGCTTGCAAAACTGCCTTTTCAGATTCTGTGGCAGCAACACATTTCCAAATGCACCGCACAGAAATGATTCGGGCAGTACTGGCTCCTTATTATCTCGAAAGGTTAACATCAGATATGGGGGGTCAGAAGTTCAGAAAATAAATAAAAATGTAAATGGTTCAATAATTCAATGCGTTGTGTTTAAAAATAGAAGTCTAATAAAACATGTGTTTTATTAGATTTGTATTTTACAAAGACAAATATAATACAAGTCTAACTAAATTGAAATCATATTTTTCGCTGAGATGAGGCCAGTCAATATGTGGAACGCCATTGTGTATTTTAAGTAATGGCGCAGTTTTACGTCATCACGCAATGACATCACAACGTCATTTTGCAACTTTTAGCAACAAATCGACCTGCCTGTTGCAACTTTCCCTGAAAATGATTTGGCAACACCAAACCCCTAACCCTAACCCCCAACGATGGATCCAGAACGTTCCAGCAGGTGCAGTACAGGTGGTGAACTATCAGTTCAGTTCCGCGAGGGAGAGTCCTCATCGAGGGAGTCGGGATATCAAAAAGAAAAAGCGAGGCAACAGAAAGCTGATAGGGAGAAAAAAAAAAATTCAGAAGAAAGGTGAATTTATTTAGCGACCTTGAAGTAGTGCCCATGAACACGTAACGTTAGCGCCTTGGACACGCCGCCTGCGTGTGCGTCGCGTGTGCGTGGACCTCGCGGAACTGCTGCGTCTGGCTCACACAGACATGGATTTTGCCTTTATAATGGCTATGTTTATTTTAATTTCATTATAAATGGCGTGTATGTTTATTTTATACAGAAAACGAAGCGTGTAAATTGTAAATAAATAAATAGAATAAAGCAGTATTTCGGTTCTAATATATTTACAGCACAATCCATGAAGCCAAAGGTATTTGTGGTTAAGGCTCATACAAACTTTTAGAATATTTTAATGTATTGTGTGCAGCTAGCTAGCAAGCATGGAATACAACTTTAGCCAATAGTCATATTTAGCTCATCTAGTTCTTCCAGTAATGAACATTGACAACTGGCACTTTAGAATAAGATTGTTAGCTAGCTAGATAACATTTAAGATAGTTAATCTGGTGTAAAAGGGGGATTGCAATACATTTTGTAATCCTTTTCCTTGATTATTGTTTCCAATTAACCACTGCTAATTAAGTATTGTTGGTGTATTATGATAACTATTTCTATTTATTGCTATGTTAAAACTATTATAGGACAGATTATGAATTATGGATACCGTTTACAGCCAGCGGGGCATTACTGGCATTTCACAAATTTCAAATGCTGCTGAATTTAAATTCCTTAAAAATGATTTCGACTTCACATGCCTTTTTGCTAGAAAATAACACTAGTGAGAGATGCCACTCATGTACCTCTGACCATCTATAAATCGTAGGCTAAGTATTAGGTAACAGTAAGCTACAGAGTTACCAGTCTACAGAGGTAAATTATTAAACTTTGGGTCATCAAATGGGTTTTCAAGGTTGGTGGGTGGTCTAGGTTTGGGGGACCCAATATTATATTCTTTCATAGGACCCAAAATGTCTAGCGGCGCCCCTGAGCGCGTGCGTGATTAGGAAAAGCAGAAAGAAGCAAAACACACCACCAAGTCCAAGAAACACGTCCATGAGTTTGAATCTGAATGTTTCCAGTTTTCAACAGCCAAGCAGCGTCTGCGTCTACCATGGCCTTGTAATCTCGGCGTATCGTGCGAAGGGATCACGTACGGGCGCTTTGTGAATCCAGGAAGACAGACAGGATACACACACAGTGAAACAACGTCCCTTCATCACGACATAACATGAGGTGAATGGTAAGTGGATTATTTATATGTGCTTTAATCCAAAGCGCTTTACATTGCCTCACATTCACCCATTCATACACCGACGGCGGTGTCAACCATGCAAGGCGACAACCAGCTCGTCGGGAGCAGTTGGGGTTAGGTGTCTTGCTCAGGGACACCTCGACTATTAGCTAGGGGGAGCCGGGGATCGAACCAGTAACCTTCTGGGTGCCAGACAACCGTCTCTACCTCCTGAGCTAGTGCCGCCCTTACATCATTACATTGTACATTGGACAACACCAGGGGTGCGGGAAAATATTGATAGAGTGGTGCCAAGTGTCGATACTTGTCACCCAGTCACACAGTCTATGTGTGAGGTATTTGGTTAATACTGTTCAAGTGTGTTCAGTCTCTGGTAAAAGCCCAGTATGATAGGGTTTGTTAGTATGTTGACTTGGACACATGGTCAGTCTGTAGGTTGATCTCTTAACATCGCTCAACAATGCATTGCCTTAGTGTAGGAGTGCTGGTCTCGGACCAGTCCTCGTCACAAGGAGGCAGTGACGGAGTGAATTAAACTGATATTGGATCAGCACTCTTGGAAGCCTGATACATCATGTTAAACTGATTCACTTTCTTCACTGCTTCACTGCTTATTTTGAGGTGTCATTAGATTTTATTTTACTTAAAATAAGTGTGATATATCGCAAAAAAATCTTATTGCGATACTTAATGTATCGAATAATGCCCAATATGGTGATACTATCATACTGTGGCCCAAGTATTGCGATAATATCTTATCAAGAGTTCTCAGGTGATTCTAGCCCCTGGTGCACACACACACACGCACGCACGTGCACACACACGGCAACGAGGTTACAGTTCCTGAAATGTTCCTGGGAGTACTCCCTATTTAGCTATATTAGTGTTGTTACAATGACTGTCTACCTGTGTGTGTGTGTGTGTGTGTGTGTGTGTGTGCGCGCGTGCGCGAGACAGCTCTTAGGGCAGACCTTGAGACCTTCCTGCAAAGTGAGAGCTTTTAGCTCGTCTTCACTAATGTCACAAATACTGATGTCTTGATGGAGAGAGACAGAGAGAGAGAGAGAGATAAAGAGAGAGAGACAGAGGGAGACAGAGAGAGAGAGAGGCAAGCGCGACAGAGAGAGAGAGAGAGAGGCAAGAGCAACAGAGAGAGAGAGAGAGACACACACAGAGAGAGGGGGAGCGAGGGGGGTTCTCTCTCTAAATCCAGAAAGGGTCAGATAGTCAGCGATAAAGGGATAGAGAGTAGAACCTCAAACATTGGAGGGAGAGAGGGGTGAGAGATAGGGGAGTATGCAAAGGAAAACAGACTCAGTGAGAGTTGCATGAGGACGAGATAAACAGGCACTCTATCCACTCTCTATCCCATGTCTCCCTCTCTCTCTACCTCGCTCTCCCTCTACCTCTCTCCCTCCCTTTCTCTCCCTCTACCTCTCCCTCTTTTTCTCTTCCTCTACCTCTCTCTCCCGCTCCCTCTCTCTCCATCTCTCTCTCTCCCTCTATGTCTCTCTCCCTCTCCCTCTCTGTCTTTTCCAATAATATCTTTGCTCTCTGTTTTAGATCCACTTTGATGATTCGATGATGTCTGTGTGTGTGTGCATGTTGTAAATATGTGCGTGTCTGTGAATGCATAAAGTGTGTGTATGTGTGTGCGTGCGTGTGTAAACACTTAGTCACTTGATGAAGTCGCTGGTGGCTTTTAAGAACATATTCACTTCATTATTTATTTGTTCATTTAGTGTTTTAGGTACAAAGGCTGAACACTCTCCCTCTTCACCAGGAAGACACACACACAAACACATGCATACACACACACACACTCATATGTATATACACACACCCTCTCTTACACTCACACACACACACACACACACTCATGGGGACATGTTTAATTGTCAACTGTTTTACAGGATTCATCTCATCATTTTTTTTCTTTCTTAAGTTTAGCTTCACGATTGTGTCTTAACATATCTGTCTAAATGTAATGTGTGTTTCGTACTTGTAGGTCCTGGTCCTTTCGGACTGGGGTGGAATTTACCTTTCTCTCGTGTGCATGTAGTGGTTTTATATATACAGTATATATATATTTATACATATATTTTTTTTATATAATGAATGCCATCGATTTTCTTTTGTTGGTCTACTTTTCTTGGTCGTTGACAAGAAAACAATTTTTGTGCGTTGTTCCCCAAACACCGTGTGTGTGTGTGTGTGTGTTCGTGCGCAACACTCCATCATGCACACTCAGCGCGCGTCCGTCTCTTCCGTTTCTCATCACGCATGTTTATGTACGCGGGGACACACGCACGGACATACGCACGCACAGGTCAGCAGGGGTCAATGGCACATCAGGCGAGTCAACACGCGGGGGTCGAACGTCTAATGAATAACGCGCGGGTATATGATGCGGGGGAAAGTCGAATGAACTGCGTGCGTGCACTTGTTTTAGCGCCATCCATACGTTGTCGATATATCGATTCATTATCATAAGGGCAGCAATAAAAAGACAGATCAGAATGAGAAGAAAAGAAGAAAGCGAGACTGGAGCAAAGTTTGCAGCGTCGTTTGAATGTTGATATGAATATTTACGTTCATTTTTCTCGCCAAATAGGCTTCATTTTAATCCATTTTGATACAGTAACAGACGATTTCATTTCATTTTGGGCGTGTGCATTTTTTTTTAATGTCTACTTCCAAAACGTTCATTTTTCTAGAATCAACGGTGAAGTGAAATCGCTGTCAAAACTCGAAGAAAGCGTCAAAACTCGACGAAAACTGGCGATCGGTCGTGGGAGATTTAGTTTAAAAAAAATGTAGGTCAGTGTTCTGTGATTTGTGAGGCAATCTCGTTTCAGTCCTTGTATCTAAAATGTGTTGTGGTCGCTCATTAACTGCGTGCGTGCCAAATAAAGGGACGCGCATCACTAGGGGCCGAATCTAAGGGCCACCTCTTTTCACTGCGTGTCTGGGGGACTCACCTCCATCTCCCCCGGCCAAATCGTGCTTGGCAGATATTTATTCCTTTTGTATTAATGACGATGTTGTCTACAAATTAAACTGAAGTGTAATCACGACACGACTGGCTCCAGGCGTTCAGATAGGCCCGCACCGTCCATGTTGACGTGCGTAAGAATAAAATGCTATAATGTCGCATTGAAACCGTTTGGAAAAAAACTTTCCCGCAACTGTGCGTTGTTTGTATACGAGTCGCGATCTGTATTGTTATTTTACTGAAACATAGGCCTATTGTTTTATATTATTTTATAATAACAGGATAATCTTCGTTTATAATATTACCACACGTTTGGTTTAGTTGCTCGTGTTTTATAAAACGAAAAAACGTAGAAAAATAGAAAATGCTGTTCATTTTAAAAATAATAATACAAAAATAACCAATAAAAACATATAATTTCGAAGCTTTTTCATAGGGTGGCCCAGAAACAATCCCATTAGGCTAAGACAAGAGAAACTAACCATTGGACGTGAGATGTTAAGATGCTCTAAACATTCCAATAGAAATCCATCACAATAAATTCCTCTGGCGACATTAATATCGTATTCAATTGCGCGTGCCAGCCAGATGGTCTCTATTTTCTGTTTATCTTCAAACAAATATAATAAGAAGAAGCCATCGCTGTTAAAGTTTGTGTTGTTTGTAGTGTGTCGTTTCAGGGAATTGTTCTAAATGTATTTTTGGCCTCGGAGACAAACACGCGGGAGGAGAGAAAAGGCGAGTATTATTATAGCGATGCGCCTTTTCTAGGCGCCCTGCGCTGTAACTAACCACAGATAAAATTAATTCACCTTTGTCAAGCAATTGCACTTTTTGGTAAAATATTAGGCCTACAGACCAACAAATATTATTTTTCTTCCATTCCATCTATAAACAAAAATGGGTGATTTCGAGACGCAATCCAAATGAGTCAAATTGTAAATTAATGTATTAGATGTATGTTATATTAGATGAAAAACGCAAAGCGGTGAGTCGCGGAGACATCGGCAGGACAGACAGGCGCGTAAACCTTGTTCCGGGAGCGCACAGGATCCGCGTTCTGTGAAAACTTACTAAAAGTGAGTGCCATAAAAGTACAAAACTAACACACATATATCACTATTCACTACTTAGATTTGAACGAGATGACTGGACTGTAGACCTCATGAGGTCAACCTTTCTAAAAAAAGAAAGAAAGAAAGACCTAAGGCGTGCGATTCAAGTAACGATCACGCCAATTCACGCCAAACAACAAACAACTAATCCCCAATAATAAAACGGACGTGAGCCCACGTCGTCCACTGAACATTTTAACTGACCGCGACGCAAAATGCACACCAAAGAGTCGCCGCGTGTGTTAATGTCAAACGCGTGATCAAAACCCCGATGTCATCTGCGCGTCCAAAGACAAATGTTTTGTCGAGAAGGCATGAACACAAAAAAAAGAAAAAAACACGAATCATAATCAAATAAAGAGTTTATTGATCTCACGTCACGCATTATAGGCCTATATCTCAACGTTTTGGTTTATTTTGATCTAGACCAAAGGGACTAGTGTGGCCGGTATATATGGACATGTCATAATAACATTGAAGAGGGTGCCCCCTCTACACACGGATTGTTACCCCCATCGCCGGACAGAAAGACTGGCGGCTCAGTGGCCGCCTCTCCGTTCCTCCCGAGCTCATCTGAAGCTTCGACCGTTTTTTGCGCTTCTTGGGAGCCACAAAAAAAAAAACACACACAACGGGACCACCAACTGGTCGGTACCGCTTTCCTTATTGGTCAGGTGCGACGGTTACATCACTCCGCGGCGATGATGACGCCGCGTCTTCTCGCATCCTTTGCGCGCGTCTTTAAGTGATTCTTCTTGTCGGCACGGCGGCGTCGAGCGAACGAGATCCTGTACGTCTGTACAGTCTGAGAGACAGAGGCGAGAGTTTTTTCCCCCCTCTCTCTTCACTTCCCATCCCGGGAGGAGAGTGGCGCAAACGAGCTTGCAGAATCCCCCTCTCTCTCTCTCTCTCTCTCTCTCTCTCACGTTGACTCTCTTTCTAGCTCGCTCCTTCCTCTCTCTCTCTCTCCCTCTCTCTTGCTCTCTCTCTCCAGCTCCTTCCCCTCTCTCTCTCTCTCCCTCTCTTCTCCCTCACACTAGTGCTTGTCTTCCCTGCTCCTTCTCAACGCGTATCTCTGCCTCGCCACAGAACATTACGGCGTTGAGCTCAAATCTGTCCTCGAAAACCATCTGGTTTTTCCCCCCTCGGTTCGTCTGCTTCTCTGACCGACGACTGGACGATTTTTGGAAACGCGTAATCACCCGCTGGACGCCAAGTAAGCTTTTAAATGTATTGCGTATTCGTTTATGACTGCGAACGTGGAAATCAAAGTTGAACTTCCACGGCAAGTTATAGCCTATACTTCACCAAGGACCAAGCACATTTATGTTTAGTTTAGTAGCCATTGTCGTACTTTTGTCACACGTCTAGTTTTTATTTTCTGTCGAAGTTAACGATGTTGATGTTGTGCGTAAAGTTGTTGCTTTTTGTTATTGTTGAAAACATTCGACGTCTGTAGAAATTGAGGCTTAAACGATTGATATATTGGTGTTTAGGTTTCTTTACCGTTATATGGAGTCGTTTATTCGCCCGTACGCTTTGTAACAAATTACGGACGCTGCTTAAATTATCCTATGGACGAATTTCCCTTTTCAATCGCATCTATCACTTTCAAATTAGAGTGGATATCTTGTAGAACACCCCCGTAATGTGTTTGGTTTAATGTGAATAGCTATTGTTTTCTCGTATGATTTTAGTAATCTGTTTTAGTAAACTCAAGTGTTGAGGAAACTAAAGTAAACTTATTTTATATGGGAATAATCCAGTGCGTTAAGGAAGGTGTTTGTGTCCAAGCGGATAAGCAGGTGCCGCTAAAAAAATTATGGAGAAAATATACAATTGTTACATTTGATGTTGTCCGGACTCTGCCTTTATATATTCACTTTATATTCATTTTATGCCACCGAGGTAGTTTACATGTTTCATATAGGCCTAGTCTAAAATATACATTATTCAGTTTCCGTTGTCGCTCTCGCTCTTTAAGGTAAATCAAAAATCTCCAACCGTCTTTGTAGCCGCATTACTTTCCACTACTCTTAAAGACACGTACACCTCACCTCACACACGCGTCCTTTGCAAGTCGCCCACAAAAGGTCATTTTCAAATGTGTCCTAGCGTGTGAAAACACTTCCTCCTTTCTGTCCTAGATGCTGTTTTTTTGTACTTTGTCAAACTATAAACTGAAATTGTGCATCATTTCAGTTATCAAGAAAAGATAACTGAAATTAGATCCATACCAAGTATCCCTACACAAATTGTATTTCCCTGTTTTCTCAAATTACGTTTTTAGACATGAAAAGATATGGAGATTATACCTGGATAAACCTTGATCTAGAAACTGTCTGCCAGTCTGTCTATCTGTCCGTGTGTGTGAATGAGTGAGTGAGTGTATATACATGTGTGTGTGCATCTGTGTGTGTGTATGAGCATGTGTGTGTGCGTACGTGTGTATGTGTGTGTGCGTATGTGTGTGTGGAACTGGGTCAGTGCTGGGCTGTGAGTAAGGAGGGGTGGTTTTTTTTGCAGACTGTTTCTCTGTTTAAAAGGCTGAACAGCACACACACACACACACACACACACACACACCACACAGCACACAGCCAGAGATCCAGGGCCACGTTCATGACCAGCCTGCATGACTTGGTCCATGGCAGTGTAGTGGTACCCAGTGGTTCTGGTGTGGGGCAAGTCCAGCTGTGCTGTGGGATTTTGTGACAAGCACACATTATAACATCATATATCCAACTATATAAAAAGTTTGTCTTTTTCCATTTCCCAATACAGAGGCAAATTCTATTATTTCTATTCTATTTTACAAATGAATTCTTGAATTATTTTGTTTAGAAATATAAATATATATATATATATATATTAATGTGTAATATAGTCGTTTGTCAAATTGCATTTGGCATTAGTAAATACAAATAAACGTTTACAGGCTGATAAC
>OMKP01079218.1:0-10879 GCA_900302375.1 Bathygadus melanobranchus
CTATAAAGTACATGTATATATATATATATATATATATATATATATATATATATATAATTCCAGCAGCATATCGACAGTAACCAGCATCATCTTTAAGGTGTGTTGGGGCTAACGCCCTCAAACACGTATTGCTTCCAACACTGCTTTACAAAACTATGTCCTGATTCTGTTCTCATGGACAGCATGTTTATCCAATCAGGAGACTGGAGCTGGGGTTCCAGGGCTGTCAGCAGCCAATCACAGCCAGGGAGCCAGGTAACGTCCCCTCAGACCAGACCATCACCATCCTGCACGCCAAGGTGGCCCAGAAATCTTACGGCAACGAGAAGCGGTATGACCTAACCCTAACCCTCACTATAGTACTAATACTAGTACTAAAACTATACTAGGAACACACTTCACATGTAGTGGTACGACACTAACCCTACTCACTATACTACTAATAACAGTACTCATATTTTGCGATTGTACTACTACTTTAGCAGATGCTTTTATCCAAAGTGACTTAGAGTGAATTCAGATACTACATGCCATTAAGGAGCAACTGAGATGTATTTGAGGAGAATGTGAGGAGTATCTCAGTAGTATTTGAGGAGTGTCTTCATCGTGCACATCGGCAGGTTCTTCTGTCCTCCTCCTTGTGTCTACATCAGTGGTCGAGGGTGGAGGCCAGGGCACGACAACACCAAAGGTCAGAGGTCACAGCATCACCCCCTGAAGTCAACACAAACAGAGATGTGGATCGGAAGCGTCCAACTCATATTAATACGGATATATGTCATAATCTTTTATAGACCATGGCTTGTTCTGGTTCAACCCTTCTATCATACACATCCATCCATCCACCCATCCAACCACCGACTCATCCACCCACCCATCCATCACTCTGTCTCCTTATTTTGTTTCTCATTTGAGCCTTCTTACTCCCTTGTATCCTCTCCTTAACCCCTTACACCCTCTCTAACAGGTGACGGGGACAGCCTATATGGTCTGGTTGGCTACATGTGTCTCGATAGCTCCGCCCACTCTCTGGACAACACCTTCAAACTAGCCTTCGATGAGCTCACCAACTACAGGGTGAGTCTGTGTGTGTTTGTGTGTGTGTGTGTATGTTTGTGTGTGTGTTTGAGCCATAATCTCCATAGTAAGAGGTAAATGTCATAATGTAGTGGTTAGGGTGTTCAACTCCCAGCCAAAAGGTACTGGGTTTGATCAACAGTCTGTGAGCCTAACCTGTAGGCCAGGTCCTTTAGAAGAGGAGACCTGTAGAAGAGCAGACCTGTAAAAGAGCAGACCTGTAAAAGAGCAGACCTGTAGAAGAGCAGACCTGTAGAAGAGCAGACCTGTAGAAGAGCAGACCTGTAGAAGAGCAGACCTGTAAAAGAACAGACCTGTAGAAGAGCAGACCTGTAAAATAACAGACCTGTAGAAGAGCAGACCTGTAGAAGAGCAGACCTGTAAAAGAACAGACCTGTAAAAGAACAGACCTGTAGAAGAGCAGACCTGTAAAAGAACAGACCTGTAGAAGAGCAGACTTGTAGAAGAGCAGACCTGTAAAAGAACAGACCTGTAAAAGAACAGACCTGTAGAAGAGCAGATGTGACCAGTGTTTAGGTCTATCTTGTGTCTGAGTGGTTTATAGCTTTCTGTGTTTACCCAGAGTACATCACTGGAATTCACGACTATTGACTTAATAACATCTTGTCTCACTATAAACAGCCCGTCTCTCTACAAACAGCCTGTGTCACTGACAACATGCCTTTCTGTCTATCTGCCTGCCTGTCTGTCTGTCAGATGTTTGCATGTGCCAAGTCCTTGTACATCTCAGACCAGGACAAGAGGAAGCACTTCCGTCTGTTGCTCCGCATCTTCCTGTCCGGACAGGAAGTGGGTTCCTTTCAGAGCAGGATGATCAAAGTGATCTCCAAACCATCTCAGAAGAGACAGTCCATGAAGAACGCCGACTGTGAGACGAGCATCACATTGCATAGCATGACATTACATTAAATTATGATATTATGTTACATTCTATTATATTACTATATTACCATATGTTATTATATCACATTACCATATATTATTATAATACATTACCATATATTATTCTATTATTCTACATTATTATATTGCCATATATTATTTTATTACATGACATTACATTCAATTATGTTAGTAATATATCATTATATTACATTACCATATGTTATTATATATATATTACATGACATGATATCATAACAGTTGATATTCCATTATGTTATGTTATGTTTTATTATTCTATATATACAGTATTATGTTATATTAGTTGAGTCATCACATTGTCAAGTGATCCAGGAGAGAAACCTTTGATCTCAATTCTCTTAAACCTGTGACAGTGACATCTGACATGTCGTGACCTCAGGTCACATGTTCACACACACACATGGACATGCACACACACACGGACACGCACACACAAAAACACACACGGACATGCACACACAAAAACACACACACGGACATGCACACACATATGCACACACACACAAACACACACGCACACGTGCACACATGCAGACACACTGGTTCTTAAAAGAGATACTATCGTCAGCTGACAGTTCAGACAGAAGGTTTGGATTGGATTCGTTCTCAGGTTCTCAGGTTCTCAGGTTCTCAGGTTCTTAGACTGTGTGTGTTTGTGTGTGTGTGTGTGTGTGCGTGCGTATATCTATCTATATGTGTGTGTATGTGTGTGTACTAGTGTGTATCTCGTCAGGATCCAGGGTAGCGTTGTTTAACCGTCTCCGCTCCCAGACCGTCTCCACACGCTTCCTGTCTGTGGACCAGCACGCCGCCGTGGCCAGCGGCCGCCAGTGGACTGCCTTCACCATCACCCTGGGTAGCTCTGTGTGTTGGTGGATAATAGTGAATGGATCGCATTTATACTGGGCTTTTCTAAACTCTGTGGACACTCAAGGCACTTTAAAATTAATGCCTCGCATTCACCCATTCAAACGCATGCGCACACCTACCCTTAAAAACTAGCATAAAGCAGTAAAAACCTCTGTGTTTAAAAACAATGGGCTAACGACACAGATGTGGCCTCGACTCAAAGTAAAGAGGCAAAGCTCACACTTGAACTGGATCGTAGTTAGTATAAGGGTTAGTATCAGGGTTAGTAGGGTTAGAAGAGTTAGTAGGATTAGTAGGGTTATTATTAGGGTTATAGGGTTAGTGTTGGTTAGTGTTAGAGTTAGTAGTGCTAGTTTTAGGGTGGTGTTAGTAGTTGGGATTAGGGTTAGGGTTAGTAGAGTTATCTGTGCTAGGGTTAGTAGTGCTAGTATCGGTGCCAGGCTCTGAAATAACTGTTTCCAGGGTTAGGGTTAGTAGTGTTAGGTTTAGTAGAGTTAGGGTTAGTAGGGCTAGTGGTAGTAAGTTAGGGTTAAAAGGGATAGGGTTAGTAGGGCTGGTGTTTGTAGGGTTATGGTTAGTACGACTAGTGTTAGTAGAGTTAGGGTTAGTAGAGTTAGTGGTAGTAGAGTTAGGTTAGAAGGGTTAGGGTTAGTAGGGCTAGTGGTAGTAGAGTTAGGGTTAATCGGGCTAACATTAGGGTTTAGGGTTAATAAGTTTAGGGTTAGTAGGGTTAGGAGGTATGGTTAGTGGTAGTAGAGTTGGTAGGGTAGGGTTAGGATTAGTATAGCTAGTGGTAGAGAGTTGGTAGGGTAGCAAGGCTCTAAAAGAGCTGTTTCCAGGGCTCTGTCCCATTTAGCAGGGATGAAGGAAGCTAGTGTCCTCACTGTAAACCTCAAGCTATTTATTTTCCTGCCAGACCTCCTACTGCTCTCCATCAGTACACACACACACACACACACACACACACGCACATACATATGTATAATGTTTGTGTGTGTGTGTCCAGTACAGGGTCTGGATGAGGGAGACTATGTTCTGAGTGAGGGCTTCATCTGCTACAGTTCTGTGGTCCAGCTGGTCTGTACTGAGACTGGAGTAGCCCTACCGCCCATGGTAACACACACACACACACACACACACACACATACATTCTACACACACACTATACATACACCTACACCCAGTCCTTACTGATGTCCTCCCCATCAGAGGGATCGGCCTGTGGGCAGTAAAGTGCAGAGCTGGCTGGTTCCTCCCTCCAGCTAAACTGCTCCGACAGCAGGCTGGGTGGGGGTCCGGTGGTCTGGTGGTCTGGGGGTCCCGGGGTAGGGAGCCAGGCGTGTTGTTTCAGGTGAGGCCTACAGCTGTGCCGTTTGTTTAAAGAGGGAGAAGAACGTGATTTACTTTCCGCTGAGTCACTGAGAAGATCCCTGGTGGCTTCTGATATTGTGGTGCTGGGTCAGGGCTTTCTGGGGTACCTCCTAGGTCAGGCTTTCTGGGGTACCTCCTGGGTCAGGGCTTTCAGGGGTACCTCCTGGGGCAGGGCTTTCAGGGGTACCTCCTGGGTCAGGGTTGTCTGGGGTACCTCCTGGGCCAGGGGTTTCTGGGGTATATCCTGGGTCAGGGGTTCTGGGGTACCTCCTGGGTCAGGGGTTCTGGGGTACCTCCTGGGTCAGGGGCTCTGGGGTACCTCCTGGGCCTGGGGGGTCTGGGATGCGGCGCGGTGGATAGATGATCTGTGAACTGATCTGTGAACTGATCTGTACTGATATCCCGGTCAGATTGAAGGCCATCGTCTGGTATCTGGTTGTGCGTCAAGGCTTCTGTTGCAGACCAGGAGAAATGCTGTTCATAGTGTATCTTCTGTTATGAGACAGTATTTGTGATGGGTTTAAGATTTAGGAGATAGACGTTGTTTCTGCTGTCTACTTGCAGGTTTTCTAAATGTTGCCTATGTCTAACCATGTTGTTGGTTTCATTGACCTTGGCTTGACTTCAAATTCATTGTGTTCAGTGTGAACTCCTACACTCCTATCATATCTTCAGCTGTACTTCCAGGCACTTGGTAACTCCTGGACCTCAACAAGCTGTACAAGCTGTACAGACTTCATGTAGAATAAACAAACACCCTCTTTAGTTGCCACAACCACCGAACGTAATCTTTCCAGAGTGATGTTTACATCCCATAATCGTCCGTCTCTGTTTCGTCTGTCCTCATCAGTCTTCACCACTCATCCCCTTTCTTCAAATAAACACCGTCTCCATGATGTTGAGCGTGGTTCTCTAGCCCTCTCTAGCTCGCTAAGCCACACCAGAATGCTATGTTTCAGTTTATGTAAAGCAAACCTTCTGTCTAAGGCCCAATCACTATCGTAGTAGATGTAATGCCTAGCCTAGCGGGCTACCCTGCTCCATGTTAGTTTATGTAAGTCTAGCTGGTGTTGTTTAAGAGGTGCTAGAGATTAGGTCATGCTCCTTCTGATTTTGTGTGTTGTTCTAACACTGAAGTCAAGCGTGGCAGGAACACGATCGCATTGGTGTGGAGAAAACACCTCCATCACCTCCTCCATCACCTCCTCTACCACCTCCTCCTCCATCACTCCCTCTATCACCTCTTCCAACTCCTCTATTACCTCAATCATCTCTTCTATTACCTCCTTCATCACCTCCTGTATCAACTACTCCTGCAACACCACCTCTATGAGCTCCTCCTCCTCCATCACTTCCTCTATCACCTCCTCCACCTCTTCCATCACCGCCTCATCTATTATCTCCTCATCATCACCCCCTCTATCACCTCCTCTACTACCTCCTCCTCCTCCATCATCTCCTCTATTACCTCCTCCATCACCTCCTCCACCTCCTCTATTACCTACTCCTCCATCACCTCCTCTATCACCTCCTCTATTATCACCTCCTGTATCACCTCCTCTATCATCTCCTTCCCCATCACCTCTATCACCTCTATTACCTCCTCCTCTATCACTTCCTCCATTACCTCCTAATCTATCACCTCCTCTATCCCCTCCTACTCCATCACCTCCTCTTGTTATTATGATATATTTCCAATGTGTTCTAAACATTGTGACATATGAATTTCAATTTGAAAATGAAGTCATCACAAAGGATCAGAGGGAACTTTTGTCTTCAACATTATGTTCTTCTAGAAGCAGGAAAACAAGGCCATAAACTAAGACCAAACTTCCCTCTGCTATGAAAAAACATTTGGAAATGTGATATTTCTACTGTGCCTTTAAAATAAATATTTTTTCTGATTCCTATGGCTACTTTGTAGCTGATCCAATGGTTCCCAGCCTCACCTGTAAGTCGCTTTGGATAAAAACGTCATCTGACTTCCAGGTTGTTATGGACTCAGGTGATGTAATGTAGTTACGATACGATACGTTAGGAGGTCTTTTGTCCCTCCAGGTGATCCGTAAGGTAAACAAGCAGCATGCAATCCTGGACGTGGACGAGCCTGTCTCTCAACTCCACAAGTGTTCCCTCCAGTTCAGAGAGACGGCCCACTCCTACCTCTGCCTCTCCAATGACTCCCTGATACAGCACCAGGTGAGACACCTGCTTAAATGCAAATACTATCAATACAGGTAACCAGGTGAGACTAGACACCTGCTTAACTGTAAATAATGTCAATATAGGTAACCAGGTGAAATATCTGCTTACCTGTAATACGGTCGCAACAGGTAACTAGATGAGACACCTGCTTACGTGTAAATACTGTCAATACAGGTAACCAGGTGAGACTGGACACCTGATTATCTGGAAGTACACGTAACCAGGTGAGACTGTACAAGTGTACTCACCTGGTTACCTGGGAGTACAGGTGTACTTGTGGCTTCCCTCGTTTCATTGTTTGGATATATTTATTATTTTGTTCAAAACATCTAGTTTGATCTTCCTCACCCCCCTCCCCCCAGGGCTCCTCCACATCCAGGGACCCAGGACGGGTGGTGCTGAGTGACGGGTGCTGTTGGACCATCATCGGTGTGGAGGCGGTGGAGTTCTCCTTTAATCAGAACCTGGCTCCCCTCCACTCCCTCGTCAGCCCTGTACCTGTCATCACCGGCCTGCAGGTGAGACACTCACATACACACTAAATGCAATCATAGATACATACAGACACTCACAGATGTGCTTTTTTATACATAAATATGTATCTGTGTGTGTGTGTGTGTGTGTGTGTGTGTGTTTGTAGGTGAGTGGAGGAGGTCATGTTGCTACTCTGGAGGTCCAGGGAGAGAACTTCACTCCTTATCTGAAGATCTGGTTCTCCTGCCAGGAGTCAGAGACCATGTTCAGGTGAGGAGAGGAGGAGAAGAGGAGAGGAGAAGAGAGGAATGTCGTGAAAGGAGGGTTTAATAACCCCGCAGGAGGATTTAGCCGCTAGGAGATCGGAAGATAAGTCTTCTAAACCGGGAAATACACCCTTTAACGGAATTCAGGAGATAAGATCTTATGACCTTAGTAAAGATGTGCAGTGCATTTATAAATAATGTATTATATATTATAAGATATGTAATATATTTAAATAAGTTATCGGGCAACATGGAAGACATACTTCAAAATAAGAGTTTAGATTCTTGAAACCATAGTGGTGCTTATTACTGGATGTTAGGGTTAGTCAGTTATAGGGTTAGGGTTATCAGTTATAGATTAACTGTGCAGTAACAGTGGCTCTGAACTGTCTAACCCCTACGTGCTCCTTAATGACCTGTCTCTGTATCCACTGTCTAACCCCTACCTGCTCCTTAATGACCTGTCTCTGTATTCACTGTCTAACCCCCTACCTGCTCCTTAATGACCTGTCTCTGTATCCACTGTCTAACCCCTACCTGCTCCTTAATGACCTATCTCTGTATTCACTGTCTAATCCTTAGCATAACAGAAGCAGTGCCATGTCTAATCGGGATGATGGTTGGAAGCTGAATTAAAACATAACCTGTGTTTACAGTGGCGTTCCCGGCCTGTTCTTATCGGTCGGTTGTAAAAGGGTTTTATGATTGACCCACATTTGAAGGTAGTAATTTTGTCATTGGTTGAGGTATTCCACTAAAATAAAACAGCTGTTCTGGGTGAAACATATCTATTCACTAAGATGTATAGTTGTTGTACACAGTTAGCAACATATCTATTGACTAGGAAAGTGACTCTCCACTGGTGGGACCAGGTGAGAACAGGACAACACCTTGAGAAGGAGCCTAGGAGCTGCTGTCCAACTATGAACTTCAAATTGAAGTTGAAGTTATGTACTAACCTGGTGATTCACAAGCAGAGGTGTATTTGAGCTAGGTGGCTAGGAGCTAGGTCACTCAGTGATGGGTCAGCTAGGTCTCCAGAAGCTAGGTCACTAGGGAGCTACAGCAGCTAGGCGCTAGGTCACTTGGAGCTAGGTAAGCTAGGAGCTAGGTAAGCTAGGAGCTAATTCACTAGGAGCTAGCTACCACTGTGTGTTCAACACCAAACATCCACAATAAGCTCTTTGTACACGAAGCTGAAGCCAATTAGTGGTGGAAACAGGATCCATGGAGACCACCGAGGACAAGGAATCCAGTGGGTTAGAGAGGGACTGGAGGAGGTCCGCGAGGACAACTTTACCTTTTATAAACCCACGTGGAGCAGCATTTCTTGTCGTTTTCACTAATCAATTCTTTTAAAGTTATTACTTGAGTCAACTGCCCAGCCAGCAACATAGTTGGTTTCATGTATACAAATCTGTGAATTTTTCTATATATTTACATATATTTACATAATGCTCCTCTACCCCTTTTTCCATGACATCTGAATTTCTCTTATCTCATCTGGTCCTATCTCATCTTATCTTGTCTTGTCCTATCATCTTATCTGACTTATCTTGTATCCTATCTTCTACAGTGATGTTCTGGTCCCTCCCCAGGTCTACTTTATCTTTTAGAGTGATATTCTGGTCTCTCCTCAGGTCTATCCAATCTTCTAGAGTAATGTATTGGTCTGTCCCCAGGTCTAGTTTATCTCCTAGAGTGATGTTCTGGTCTCTCCTCAGGTCTAGCTTATCTTCTAGAGTGATGTTCTGGTCTCTCCCCGGGTCTATCTTATCTTCTAGAGTGATATCCCGGTCTCTCCCCATGTCTGGTTTCTCTTCTAGAGTGATGTTCTGGTCTCTCCTCAAGTCTATCCTATCTTCTAGAGTGATGTTCTGGTCTCCCCTCAGGTCTACTAAGTCCATGCTGTGTGTCATTCCGGATGTCTCCATGTTCGGAGAGTCATGGCGTTGCATGCGCAGTGTCATCACCGTGCCGCTGTCTCTCGTGCGGTCGGACGGTCTCATCTACCGCTCCTCCTACAGCTTCACCTACACCCCCGAGCTCCAACTGCCACCTCTTCCCCGAGGAGCAGGGGGAGCAGGAGGAGCAGGAGGGTGGAGGAAGGAGGGAGGGATGGAGAGAGGACAGCAGGATGATGCACTACTTGACTCAATCCATCAGGAGTTCACCAGAGCTAACTTTCACCTCTTCATGCAGAGCTAGCTAGCTAACAGCTAACAGACTAACAACATGCTAACAAGTAGCTCGCTAACAGCTAACTGGCTAACAGCATGTTAACATCTAACTAGCTAGTTAGATAAGAACTAGCTAGCAGCCTGCTAACCGCAATTATGTGTGAGAAATGCGGAAGTAGGGAAGGCACTTTAACTTTTTTTTTTGGTCAGTGCTTGGTGACCATGGTAACCAGTGTTTGGTGACATTGGTAAACAGTGTTTGGCCTGTTTTGATTGGTAGGTTATAAAAGTCATACATACATCAGACTATGTTTAATGATTCTGATTGCCTCTAGTTTGGTGGGGAAACATAATTTATATGTTATGTTTCCAGACTATCGAGAAAGCCAAAACGCCCAAAAGACTAATCTGACATGTGACTAATCTGACTCACGTAGCCTACACCTCACCCCACCAAACCAACCTTGTCCCTTTGAAGACATTGGTGGTTTTGAATTAAATGTATACGTTGAAGCAGAACAAAGGAAAACATCAAATGAACTGGAAGGCTTACAGGTCGACCTGAAGGGAATGCTGTTAGCATTACGACGCTAGCATCACAAGACCCCCAACACACAGACTTTAAAACTGCAAAATGAAAGAAAGGTCTTGCTTACTTTAATGTTGGCAAAGAAGAAAATACATCACATTTTGACATGAAATGCCCTGTGTCTTGTGGTGTGTGTCTGTGTGTGTGTGTGTGTGTATGTGTTGTGTGTGTATGTGTGAGTGTGAGTGTGAGTGTGTGTGTGCGCGTGCACGTGTGTGTGTGTGTGTGTGTGTCAGGCAGTGAAAGCAGTTTTCCCTCTACTGCTCTTCACCCTAGAAACCCTGTGATCCAGACAGACCCTCACTTCTAACACTAACCCACGACCTTTGACCTATGACCCTTCAGTCAACAGCCAGTACACAGTGCTTTTCTCTTCAGTAGCACCCCAAAGCTCGTTCCAGGTTACTGCTCCAGAAACTCTCAGCACAAACTATCCCGTATGAACATACCCATAGTTTGTGTTTTAATAACAACTCGCTTGTCAGGCGAGTTCAGTGATCACTATTTCATGGATATATCCTAGGTATTCCATTTTAAATAAAAAAGGTTAAATTAAGGTCAAGGTTACCAAAGGTTCAGCTACGGTTGGTTCTGTTGAACAATCTTGGTCATATGACCTGAGTGCACACATCACGTGCACACTCCTCAGAGTGGAACAGTCTTCCTTGTAGCTCCTCTCCTCCTCCACCACCTCTCTCTCTCCTCCTCATCTCTCTACTCTTCCCTCACCTCCTCCTCTCAGCTCCTCTCCTCCATCTCACCCTCTTTCCTGTCCTCCTCCTCCTCTCCCTCCTCTTCCTCTCTCCTCCTGGTCAGACTACCAAGAGTAAGGAGGTCTAATCTTTGTCATGTGGTCCAAACTCAGACAACCGGACTCAGGCGTCCTCCTGCCTCCACGCCCC